>JAMQGT020009463.1:0-10456 GCA_024447675.2 Pterophyllum scalare | reverse complement strand
CTTCACTCAGAAAAGAAAACTTTTTTAAACTGTGGAAGAGCTGAGGGGAGGTGGTTTATCTTCTGTTTCCTGTGTGCAGTGGCTCCAGAGTTCCTGGTCCCTCTGTCAGACGTGGTATGTGCATTTGGAGAGACCGTAGTCCTCTGCTGTAAAGTGTGTGGACGGCCTAAACCCTCAGTTACCCTGAAGGGCCCTGACCAGAACCCAGTGACCAACAACAGCCGCTTCACATTAGACATTAGGTAACACTGAGACCATGTGATGTTCAACGACCACCAGATATGTCCATGAAGGAATACCAGTCCCAATGCTGGATTCAAATTCTCCTTTTTCTACCTGTACCCATCTGTCTGTGTTTTCCTTCCATGTCCTACTCTCATCTCTATAACTGTAATCTTTTGATCAAGCGATTGAAGCAACTGTTGTGATTTGGTGCTATATAAATGAAGCTGTATTGAATTGAATTGTTCCCTCTCCCTTTCTCTCTCCATTTTCATAAACACTCTGCTCTCCAGGGATACTGGTGACATCTTGCTGAAAATCTGTAATCTGATGCCTCAGGATACAGGGATCTACACCTGTGTTGCCATTAACAGCCATGGTACTTCATCGTCCTCTGCCTCCATCAAAGTTCAAGGTGACACACTTGAATTTAACCCTGAGCAGTACTTGAGAGGGTTACTGTTGATTTTAGGTTGACAATTTTTGTCTTTTCTTGCAGGTATCCCAGCAGCCCCAGGGAGACCTGTGGCTCAGGAGGCCAGCAGCACGGCGGTGATGATTCACTGGCTGCCACCGGCTTCATCTATTCACTGTGCTGTCAGCAGCTATACTGTGGAGTACAGACAGGAAGGTTTGTGTGTTGGGAACTGGAATTAGAAGATGCTCCTTATTGATATTCAAACAGAATGCCCTTTCCTCTTCTCTCACTCTTCCTTCCTTGCCTTCCCATAGATTCGCTCCTGTGGCAGCAGGTGGCTAGCAGCAGGGAAGAATGTGTTCAGATTGACACTCTGATCCCTGGGGGTCACTATCAGTTCAGAGTCCGAGCCTCGAACCGCTGGGGGGTCAGCCCGCCATCTGAGCCCTCAAATATGGTCACACTGGCCACCAGCAGTAAGTAACTCCAAAGAAAACCAAAGGTGTGAGGGTGAATTCAGAGATAGCAAAAGCAATAGATCTAAAAAATAAATAAATAAAAATTTAAAAAAAGGAAATAATGATGCTTGTCTTGTCTGGCAGCTTTTGCTATCAGAATTGTGATTGGAATGTACTGGTGTGCCAAGCACATTTTGCCTTTGAAGATGAGCTCTATCTATAAATTCTGTATAGGCTCCTCTTTTTAGTGTTTTTCTTTTTTCTTTTCTTTTTTCATTTCTGTTATTGTTCACAGAAGTGTATGCGTATCATGGCAATGCCAGAGCTGACAGGCATGAACAAAAAGGGAAGGAGAAAGGGGAAAAAAATAATGATGCACAAATAGAAAAATGCAGTAATATATATATATATATATATATATATATATGGCCTGTGAGAGTGGGGAAGAGTGTGTGTTTTTGTGTAAAGGTGTGTGAGGGGGAAGATGTGACACGGGCACCTGACAGCTGGTCAACAGTGCTCATCCACTCCCACCCCACCCACCTAAAAGCCCTCAGTGTCTAAGTGCAAGAAAGATTGAGGGGGATACAGTAGTGAAGGGATGAGGGGACCACCTCAGCAGCCCCACCCCATCAACCTCTGGGTAACATAACTGCCCCCCCAAGGTCCTATGTGTATAGTCATTACATAATGTAATTAAAAAGGAGTGGCAAGTGGTACACCAAGCAAAGCCACATGAATGGCCCTACCCACTGTGGACTATGCAGCACATGTGGCCCCCTGAGTCCCATACATGGGTGAGTGATGTGTTGTTGGTGGGAGTGGGGAGGTGGGGGCACTACCTGCCACCGCAAACACCCAGGGATCCACCACGAAACAACCAGGGCAAGTACACAGGTGCCACAAGACATTAGCCGCACCCCCAGCTACCTGCAAGGTGCACCGGGAAATGAGGCCACAGCCAGCCACTCCCTTTGTCCCATATAGTGTGTTGTATGGAAAGTTTTGTATTATATAAAGGTGTTTAAACATATTTATGTCCAGAAGTTTTCATCTGAGTTTATGGAAAGATCTTACTCCTGTTTTGTGGATGAGAGGGAAATCAAACCAACAATTTTTACAGTTTTTGCAATTTGGGGTACAAATATTTAGAAATTGTCTTACCATGTGGGTATTTCTAAGTTCAGTTGATTGAGAGTGAATCTTTCCTGTATGGAATTGCTGATATTCCAGAAAGTTACTGTTGCTGATTGCATATTTTGATACAAGTTCTTGGATTGAAATAAAGTTTCTATCTTGAATAATGTGAATTCTTTTTTTGTTGACAGATATGTGGATTGTTCCAAATGGGTGTTTGTTTACATAATAACTTAGTTAGTTATATTTAAAATTCCCACCAGGCTGTCAGGGAGGTGTTTATGTTGAGGCTTTTCAAGCAATTATGCCATTTAATACTGGAGGTAATTAAAGGCAGATCAGAGATTTTTACTTTTACACAGAGTGCGTTTTCTAGGTCTAACCATGAGCTGTCTAACAAGCTTGACTTGGTCCATTTTGAAAAATAATTCAATCTATTGACTAAGAAGTAATGATAAAAATTTGGTAGTTCTAGACCAACATTGTTCCCTGGCTTTTTCTTAGAGTTTCTGAGCTTATTCATGATGGTTTGCTTTTTCATAAACATTTTTGAAATATCTGGATCTGTGTCAGAGAGATAGATACTGGTGAGTGATCACCAACAGTAATAGGATGGATCTGAGTATCTGTGATATTCATCATAAATGGAACTGCTAGTTAAAAAGAAGTCGAAGTGAGAGTGAGAGTGTGAGTATTGTACTGGTGAAAAGAATGGGTAATCCCTTAGAGTGGGTCAATGTGAACGCCAAGCATCGCAAAGACCAAAATCCTTCATGTATTGTTTAAGAATGTCTGCAGACTGCCAGTTCCTCTGACTCACTGCTGTACTGAGCCTGTCAGTATCTGCATTAAACACCAGGTTCAAGTCTCCTATCATAAGTGTGGAGTCAGAGTGATCAGAGAGTGAAGGTATGAAAAAATGTCATCGACATTTACATATACCAGCAATGCATAAATCCATATTTTGAACAGATAAGTTAAGTATTATAAATCTATATTCTGGATCGGTTAGTATTGCTAATGGTGAAGTTTATCTTTCTGTTAATCAATATGGCCACGCCTCTTTGTTTTGCATTGTAGCAGGCTGTATGTGTGAGGAAACTGTGCAGAGGTGAGTGTGCCTGTAAGTCATTTAACCAATTAGCATTTTTTAGCCTCTAGGTAAAGAGGACAAGCTCTGACCCAGAACAATGGATGCTACATAGACTAAATATTGACTATACTGAAGTACTGGGCCACATGTCTTAATCTTTGAATTCAGGTGTTTTTGGTCCAGGTATATAAAATACCTATCCATGCACTCTGTTTTTAAAAACCATTCATGAAAGAATGAGTTATTCTAAAGAACTCACTAAGCTTGAGCATGGTAGTATAATATAAGCGAAAGCATTTAGGAACCACAGCAATAAGACCATGTTAAGTCTTGTTGTGGGGCTTCCCAAATGCCCTATGCACGTAGTACATAAAAGTCAATAGATGGAAATTGACTGACAGTTAATTTCACTTAGATATATAACTCTGAGCTCTCAAAACATTTTTCACTAAGCTACATTCAACCATTCACACATACACATTCATGCGGCACTTTATTATGTGTGTATTTATTTATTAAGTGCTTTCTAACACACACACACACACACACACACACTCCAGTGGACACATCAGGGATTCAGTATTTCTCCCAGGGACCCTTCCACATGCAGATTGGAAGAATCGGGAATCTAACCACTGAGATTCTTATTGGTAGCTCTACTTCCTGAGCCACATCTGTGGGAAAGCAAAAGTGATGAAAATATATCCTACGGGTGAAAGATATGCACCTGTAGTATAAAAAGAAAGAAATGATCCATCCATCCTTCCTCTGATCTTCTTAATTGCTTGTGCAATTCAGGGTTGTGAGGAGGCTGGGTCCTAGACTGAAAAGATTATTATTATTGTTGACCTTGCATGTGTGTATAATCATATTGAAGGTCAGCGAGTCAGTGAATGCAACTAACACATCAGTGGCTGATGCTCTTAGCAGGTAACCAGTGGAGAGCATAATTAATGTGAGAGTCAGTTGCCTAACATTTGTTTATAACATTAGAATGGAGCAGTGCTTACATAGGCTTCCTTACACAGCGCATTGATTATTGGTAGTGTTTATATTGTGTTTATATTGTTGTAGCATCTGGCAACAGTAGACACCATGTCTGTATAATATGATGTGAAAAATGGACTAATGAGATTACATATCTTACATTTTGTCAGTTGTCTCGGGAGCAGAGTAAGACAAACATTTGAAAAGGTTTGTTTACAACAGGATTGGAATGAATAAGTGGCACACGGTTATTCTGTTGACTGCTAATTCAAAGGCTGTAATTGCTCAGTGAATTCAAGCTTTGAGTACTCATTGCTGGTGGACTGGCTAAGGCTCTGAGGCGGTTTGGTGAGAGTGGGGGAGCAGGTGAACTTCAGGTAAGTCCTTGGTTCCACAGAAAATCACAAAACCTGAGAGCTGAGGCGGAGGCTGTGGGCTTTTGATTACAGAAAGGGAAATAGGTAAGCCCTCCAGGTAGGAACTCCAAGTAGGTAACTAGAGAGCAGAAAAGATACAAAGGTTACTGAGCAGAGCTTATGAAAGCTTTATAAGTTCAAAGTCAGACAAAGTCAGTCCGTTTTTCATCATGGTGGAGAATAACTGCCATAGCCAGTCCTTAAATGCACAGCACTGATGAGGCAATGAATTGCAGGTATGAGAGGATTACCTGTGCAAGATTACCTTGCACTCACAATCTGTCCACCTCTCCACCTAAGAGTAAACAAAGAGAGTCACAGAGAGGAAGAAAAAGAGAAAAGCCCCAAGCCTGCCCCAAATCCTAACAATTTCCCCTGTAAGCGGGCAATGTTCACTATAACACCAACATGCTCAAGGTGAATTATTCTGCTCACATGTTTGTTCTTTGTGCAGACTCTGGGTGTGATGGAACAGGCGTTCATTGGAAAGAAAACTTTGACTCAACCTTTACTAAGCTCTGTGAGATTGGAAGGTACAACACTATTTCAGTCCCAAATGATGTCTCTAACAACCCAAAGCAGCCCCTAACCCCAACCCTTGTCTCTGACCAGGGGACGGTTCTCAGTGGTGAGAAAATGTGTCAACAGGTCCACTAAGAAAGAGGTACTTGTACACTGTAACTTTCTGTTGTTTAACTCCTCTTCAAACTGCAGTCCAGTGCTTAAGTTTTTGGCTTGAATTTATTATTTTATCAGCCTACAGATGCAGTCACATTCAAATTGAATTTGCTTTTCATGATCACGTACATGTAGATAAACTTTGATAATGTCTGATGTGTTTTCACAAACAGATGTTTTATTACTTAGTTTTAAATCCTTAAAATTAGCTCTGTGCCACCTGGCTGAAATATCTACAGTACATCAGCATGCAGAGCTTTTCAAAAGTTTATCTAGTGGCTACAACATTTCTTCAGGGTAACTGTATTTTATATTTAAATAGGATTCCTTTTGTTTGTTTGTTTATTACTGTGAAGTGTTTTCTTCTCACTAGGTGGCAGTGAAGTTCGTGAGCAAGAAGATGCAGAAGAAGGAGCAGGTGGCTCATGAAGCTGACATTCTCCAACATGTACAGAATCACCAGCTGGTGGCGCTGGTGGACACATACGAGTCTCCTACATCTCTGATGCTCATCCTGGAGCTGTAAGTCCACAATATCTGCTAGTCGATAACTGCAAATCTTTTTATCATACTGAATGTTTTTAGTTCATTTTTCAAAACAGGAATAGAGTTTTAAAGTGTATTCACTTTACTGAACTTTGTTTTGTCAGCAAGATGCAAAGCAGCCTTTGGGCTCCATAATAAAGGCTTTTAGGGAGAGTCCCCACATACACAGTACTTAAACATTTGTTTGTTGGCACAACAGGGGTTGATTGGCTTTGAGAACACAGGCCATGAGATCATTAACCAAGTATGGTGTCAGTACAGGAACTGATTTTTGAAAGTGTGGGAAAATGAAAGTGATGGAAAAGATCTTCACCTCTAGGATAAAAGCACAGATTATCATCAGAGGTTTGAAAATTTTGAGCAAAGTTATAAAGTAACAATAAGTTAGCAAGCTAGTTAACATCTAAAGATAATATATCACTTTCTTATTGAAGTACTGCTATAACTATATACCAGGGGTTCCCAATGTGTAGGCCGTACTGAAGGTACTGCAGGGGGAAAAGAAGGCCCTGACAGCCCTGAGTAAGGATCAAAGCATCACCATACTACCAGCTGACAAGGGGAAGAGCACCATTGTTCTGAATTCAGCTGATTAGCACATCAAAATGACTACACTCCTCAGTGACAGCAATACTTATGAGGTCTTAAGACGGGACCCCACAAGCAACTACAAGAAAAAAGTCATCTGTTGCCTACAACAACTCGAAAAGGAAAAAGCCATTGTCCGCCCTACTTAATACCATCTGTACCCTGGAGAAACTACTCCATGCATTTATGGACTCCCGAAGATCCACAAAGAAGGAGTCCCACTCTGACCCATTATCAACAGTATAAACTTGGTCACCTACAACATTTCCAAACACCTCGCCACCATCTTATCTCCACCTCTAGACAACATACCCCATCACATTGAAAACTCCACAGATTTTACCAGCAAGGTCCATAATTTTGCACTGAATCCAGATGAAACCATGGTGTCTTTTGATGTGGTTTCACGTTTCATTTGCATACTCACAACTGAGGCAGCGGAGACTGTCAGAAAATGTCTACAGGAAGACAACTCCTTACAGACAGAACCATCTTTACGCCAGATCAGATTTGCTCACTTTTAGACTTCTACTTTGCCACAACATATTTCAAAAACAATTAAAGCTGCAAGTAGCGATGGATCGGGCCCTCGCACCCAGCGCGTGGTCGAGCTATGGTTTGGTGGGGATTGGCACTGTCAGGAGCGTGGCGGGCTCACCTAGATGCTGTCAGCCTAGTAGGCCACTGCGTTGTTCACACGCCAAACATCTCCCACACCCACTAGGTGGCGAGCGGTGCACAAATTACATCTCATGATGCTGTATGTAATGCCTGCACCCATCAATGAAAATTTGATGCTCATGGGATGATTAGCAGTATACTACTAATTTCCTGTCCCCACTAGGTAGTGTTATGAGTGTGATGCAAAGCTGGTAGATATGTGCGTCCAGACTCGCTCACACTCTCATGAAACATATGAAGTTTGGGTCAGATTGGACATGTATATTTGAGATGTGACAATTTGGTATCCTGTGGTATGTGATTGAAATCCCAAAATAAAAGTGTTGTTACGGCAACACTGTTTGAGATTCTATAAAACCTTGGATAACTTTTGATGGCCTTCTTGTCTAGATGATCTGGAGCGATTTTGGTCTCACTGGGTCAAATGCCCTAGGAGGAGTTCATTCAAATACGAGACCTGAAAATGGCTAAAAAATGCAGCAAAAATGACACTTTTAGTTGAAGATGGCTGGCTTCATGTTAGGTTTTGGGTATGGCTCCAAGAGACATTTTTGCATGTCTCAACATATGAAATGAGCCTGCACAATTTCAGATACACAGAGCAAGCATAGCCCTGGGGCTGATGTTTTGAAATTTTCTGGTGCTCTTGATATAGAAAAAGCAAAATTCAGAAGGTTGCTACAACAACACTGTTTGATATTCTATAAAACCTTGGATAACTTTTGATGGCCTACTTGTCTAGATGATCTGGAGCAATTTTGGTCTCACTGGATCAAATGCTGTAGGAGGAGTTCATTCAAATACAAGGCCTGAAAATGGCAAAAAAATGACACCATAAGTTGAAGATGGCTGACTTCCTGTGGGGTTTTGGGTATGGCTCCAAGAGACTTTTTGCACATCTAGAATGTCACATGAGCCTGCACAATTTCAGATATGTAGATAGAATGTAGCTCCGAGGCTATGTATAAAACTTGGTATTTTATGATATTTCCAGGTACCCACTAGGTGGCTTATCAAATCACTGTAGTTTGGTGCAGATTGGGCAATGTATGTTTGAGTTACCGCTCTTTTTGTCATCATTGCGAAACATCAAAAATTCCGTGTGGCGTTATGGCCACGCCCCCCAGGTGAAAACTCACCAGTTTTGAAATTTCAATTGCTTCTGGTGTGTAGATTACACTTATCAAATATGAAGTTGATCCCATCCAAATCCTAGGAGTAATTAGACGAAATGTGAGGGCAGGAAATCGCTAAAATCACCCATTTAATTCAAAGTAGCGGACTTCCTGTTGGGTTTAGGGCATCAAACCCAGGGGTCTGTTTTTGTTCGTCTGGACATGTTACATGTGTACCAACTTTCATACATGTATGTGAAAAACAGCAGTGGGAATTGAACTAAAGGTGGCACTGTAGAGCCATTTTGAAAGGGCCATGTCTGAAACCATTAAAGTACCTAAATTTTCACCAGACCTGACATGTGTGCCAAGTTTTTGAGCATGTTTAGGCCTTCCAAAAAGCAATTCATTTGCTCCAATAATCAAAAACAGATACAATAGGGCCTTTGCACAGGTTGTGCTCAGGCCTTAATAATTAGATGCTGACTTGAGGCTGTCATTTTCAGCATTTACGTGGATGTTAAATTCACCCACTATAATTATTTTATCACAGGTACACCTGTAGGAAACTGGGGTGTCTAATGAGCCAGTAGTTAGCTGGCTCTCTTCCTCCGGGAGGTAGTCCTCTGCCTCTCGGTCATATTTATCCTGACCCTTCCCCTCCTCTCACTCAGTTATACATCACATCACACACACGTAGGTTCTTGGTGGAGGGGGCTCGTGCTGCACTGAGTATGGCCACCTCCTTGGCTCTGCTCGCTGTGCTGTGCGATGTCCCACTCCTCCTTTTTAATTGCATCATTTAGTTCACAACACATCACAGTACATACAGGGCTTTGGGGGGCAGGTGTGTCACACAGTGGTTAGTGGGTGGTGCCGCTGAGGTGGCGCCACTTATCTGTTCACTACCGGCTGCTCCTCAGTTTTATCTACATTTTAGACATTGAGGGCCTTGGGGTTGCAGCATGGATGGGCACTGTTATTCAGTGCTCATACTACATCTGTCCCTCCAATTTTAATAGCACTATAGCTTTCACACAGTCATACACATTCTACTCATTACATACACGGACGGGTCCTCTCACACCCCAGTTTCATGCAACCTGCCTTGGGTGGGGGCTGGCTAGTTGTTCGAGGCTGGGCTGGCTGCTTCCCTGGGTTGCCACTGGCTCTGTGCTGGTACCTGCTCTCCCACACTAGGTGTCCATGTATGGTATTCCTGTATGTGAGTGTGTGACTGGTACACTTGCGTGCGTGCGTGTATGTGTCACTGGTGCACGTGTGTGTGTGTGTGTGTGTGTGTGTGTATGGACAGTTGGGCCTGGGTCTGTGGCTTGCTGAGCCTTGGCACCTGTGGGACACGGTTGTGCAGGGGCTGGAGTTACCCCTCCGTACCCCTCCACACTGCTCATTGCCTCTGGCTCTCTGGACTTATGCCCTTTGGCTGTGGGTGCTCTGTCCGGGGTCCCCCCACTTTCTCCTCTGGGGTGACGCGCGGTTGCCATCAGGATGTGCAGCCTCGGGTCTTCTGAGCTCCTAGTGGGCTGTGGATGGTCTGGGTCCCCTGGGTCCTCTCCTACTCGCCTCTGGATCGCGTGGGCCATGGTTGCGTTTTCTTACCCTCATTATTGAGTGCATTCCATGACAGAGACGCATACACACACATTACTGCAAACAGCAAGATTGTGTGTGTGTGTACGTATAAATATGTGAATATGTGTATGTATGTATATCTACTTTTTTCGATTGCTTTTTTCCCTTTCTCCCCTTTGCTTCTCTCCTCCCCCTCTTATTTTAATTTTTTATTTAAAATTTTTTAAATTTTATTTTATTTGTTTTTTTATTTTCCACTTTTTCCTATCCCCTTCCTTTTTGCCTGTCAGCTCTGGCATAAATAACTAAATAAAAAAATAAGTAAATAAAAATACAAACATTAACAAGAATAGCCTATAGGAAACTTATAGCGCTGTTTTTGTAAATGGCAAATATGTCTGGTACATCAGCACATTCGGATCATCATTCGGATTTAAAAAAACTGCCAGACATGACAGGCTTAAAAAAAAAGACTTAAGGCTGTCATTTTCAGGATCTACGTGGATGTTAAAATCACCCACTAT
>JAMQGT020009460.1:0-28314 GCA_024447675.2 Pterophyllum scalare | reverse complement strand
CTGTCACAATAATGCCTGATCTCAGGACAGGCGTTTATCCATGGTGACATCTGTGGCGCACACGTTCACACTCTCCATTAGTGCTGCTCTATTTCAGCTCAGGCCCACGTGTGTGTGTGTGTGTGTGTGTGTGTGTGTGTGTGTGTGTGCGCGTGTGTGAAGGCAGGCAGAATCAGCCAATCAACACTCAGTACATTCTAGTTTATCTTCATGGCCTTCCATCACGCCCTTCATCACTTTTTAATTTTCTGTAGTGCAGCCACAGATAACGAATCAGAAACTGATAAAATAAGAAAGAAAAGAGTTAAACAAACCGATCAGCACTGAATTTATTGTTGTGTAAAGACGCTATACTGCGTCATTAAAAGATAGTCACTTCAATTCTATGAATCTGCATGATTTCCATCAGCCTATTCTGAAGAGTGTAAAGATGTGACTTTCAGTACATTTCTGCCGATCCGAGATAAACGAAAGGAGAAAGTCTCTTACGTCACCCTGCACACAGCGCTGACAAAGTGCTGAGTCAGGCTCCTGCATCATTGTCTTATATTTTGTAGCCATTTCATCGTTTTATTCTTTACTTGGTTTTCTTTCACTGTTCACCAGCAGCACAATAAGAACCATTATGGCTGCAGAAAGAACAAACTCCAGTTTAATTATAAGGATTCAAACTTTCTTCGTGTCAACTGAAAGTACAGGAAAAATTAAAAGTAAGAGGCACGATAACACCCAACATACTTTCCAGGCCACACTTAAACCGCTACGCCAACACCAATGCAAACTTTTTCCAATCAACCACTTAAGTCTGTCAGAAAATGGTCAAAAAGGTCCAATCGAATGTCCCAGAGCAACTTCTGATTACTTGTCACTTGAGCATTAAACTGGAGATTAGTAGTAAATCTAAAAGCAGCTAAAAACAACTAAGAAAACTACTAAACTATGACATGCACGTCCAGCATTTCAACATTAAAGATAGTCAAGATTCAAAATTGAAGAGGCCATGATTCTCTGCTAGAAAACAATGGTGGCTCCATCTGCTTTGGGGAGGGATGCTGCCCAAAGCAAAGAAGTTTAAGTATCTTGAGATGTTGCCAACAAGTGGGAAGCTGGAGCATGACTTGGACAGGTGGACCTATGTTGATTTAGGGGTGTGGCCACTTTGACTCACAGGTATCCGGACGGAGGCAGCTGGAGCCAATCTAGGCCTCATCTCCGCTGCGGAGCATGTAACAATCTAACAAATAATGTGGCTTCCTGTGTGGCCCCTTAGCATTTTTGCACCAACAAGACGATTTCCAAGGAGCTATATCTCAGCATGGTGTGCAGTGTGTCCTTACAAATTCTGAAGAAACTGGACAACTACACGGCAAAAAATGAAGCTGCAGAAAATCCAGCAAAAACCTGACATAGGACCTCAGAAATGAAGCTGGGCCTTCAGTTGATCCATCTACTGTTCACTGAAGCTTCATTAGAAATGGCCTCAGTAGAAGGGTGGCTGTCAAGAACCCATTTTTAACTAAGGGAAACAGAGAAAAGGCAGAACTGGACTGAAATTCAGGGGCAATAGGTCTCATGGAGTGATGAATCCAAATTTGACATTTGAGGTTCAAATCATCGTCAATATGTACAGAGGTCAGGAGAGAGGTACAACAGCAAGAGTCTACAGCCATCTGTAAAACACAGTGGAGGCTCTGTCATTGTTCGGGGCGGCCTTTCAGCCAGTGGTGTTGATTACTGAATTCTGAAAGCAGAAAAGTACTATCAGATATTGATCCACCACGCAATACCATCTGGAAAGCATCTGATTTGCAGCAGCTTCATTTTTCAGAATGGCAATGATCCCAAAAACACTGCCAAGGCAGTAAAAAGGTACCTGGGTAGAAAAAATACACAGTGGAACACTATTGGCCTAAACCAGAGCCCAGACTTCAACATTATTGAAGCCGTGTGGGATCATCTTGACGGAGAAATAGCAGCCAACCCCCAAAGAAAAGCTTTGTAATGTCCTTCAACAAGCCTGGAGAACTATTCCTGAAGACTGCTTAAAGAAATTACACTAAAGGTACACACTCTGCTTTTGCCTTTTATACGACCATTTATGTTTGCATGCTTCAATAAATCACTGCATCAATCTCCAATTTTCCTAGCAAAATTTAAAGAAATGAGGTGTGGCTCAAGACTTATGCACACTACTATGTGTAAACAAGTTGCTGTCTTTAATTTCAGACAATACCGCCCCGTCCGAATCCACGCATCACTCAAGTCAGTACGCCGTTTCAAACATGCTGGCGGCGCTAGATGAAACACGAGGTTACTCAGGTCACTTAACATGCCTACACAAAACTTGATGGAGAAAAGTTAGGACATCACTAAAGTTTTATTTCTTGTCTGTACAAAATTTCATGGCAATAATTTCCAATCATTGTAATAAATGTGTTATTAATGGCCAGTATTGGTCAGATGGTCTTCTTGTGATTGCTACAAAATGACTACCATTCATGAAAATTCATATATCCACTTAAGAAATTATTTGTATCTGTATCAATAAAATTGTAACAAGAAATATTGGTATCGTGCCAAATGGAAAAAAAAATAAAAAAAATAAATTGGTATCGCCCATGTTCATGAAGAACCCCGTCTCCTCCCCCCGGAGCTGTAGACTTGACAGTGATAAATGAAGCACTGCAGCTAATGTCTAGCTTGGGGAGATTGGTGAGTCTACACTAACACACACACACACACACACACACACACACACACAGAGAAAAGATTGCTTCTACTGCACTGCAATTAAATCTACAAAGTAACCTCCCCCCACCTTCCTCTTTCTCTGATTGCCTGGTTTCTTCATCTTCCTCCTGCTCCCCCTTTCTTACATCCTCTCTTTACATCTCCCTCCTTCACCCGTATCTCTCCGTCCATTTATTTCTCCCTGCTACAGTATTTCTCTCTGTCACTCTATCTCAGCCCCTCAATCAGCTGCTCTGATTGCAGTCATCATTTTTTTATTACCACCCATCATTACAAGCATCAGCGGTATCCTTATTGTTCTGCAGCTCACAGATACACTGGACATGACAGGGAAACCGTACACTCACTTATTTTTAATACAAGATCGTTGTACTCCCCTGTGTATCCTGAGGAAAATATTACATTTTAGAGGTTAGCGTTTCCCCAGATGACTGTGCAGGCGTTGCATTCGTCCTGGTCCCAGGTTACTGCGCTGTGTTTGTTGAGTTTTGGGTTCCTGTTTTGATTTGTTCCTCATTCTTCTATTTCTCACGAATGAGCTCTTATTTTCTGGCTTCCTAGGTGTCTCGCCGCCCTCTGTGTTCTCTGTGCGTCTGCTTGTGTGTCCCTGTTTGCTCCCCTGTCTCTGACATCTTGATTAGTGTTAGTCTTCATGCCTCAGTGTAGTTTTTTTCACTAGGTGACTTCCTGTTTTGTTTCTATGGTGCCTGCTCTAGTATAGCTTCCTGTTTGTTTGGCTTTGGGATTACCTGCTCTGCCCTCATTCATTTTACCTGTGTTTGCTTGCTTTCACCTGTGTGCTTCTCTCAGCTGTGTCCTATTGTATAGTAAGCCCCAGTGGATATCATCTATATTGTGTATCGCCTATTCCCTTCATCCTATGTAAAGGCATCTTTTTATGTTCCCTGCTCTCTGCGCTTCTTCATTACATTTTCTTGGATTTTGGTTTCAAGATTCCGACACTGTCGTTCTTTGCTATCAGCTTTTTGTCATTTTGCTTGCAATAACACTAAAGATTTGCTGGTAATGCTA
Organism: Pterophyllum scalare; assembly: GCA_024447675.2. Classification (NCBI taxonomy): domain Eukaryota; kingdom Metazoa; phylum Chordata; class Actinopteri; order Cichliformes; family Cichlidae; genus Pterophyllum; species Pterophyllum scalare. The sequence continues at coordinate 24,531 of JAMQGT020009460.1, read as the reverse complement.
TACCTCAAGCTTGATATAGAGCAAAAGTCCATGTGATATTTTTAAAATTTCAAATCAGATGCAAATTAAAGATATTACAAACTGATCCCATCTATCGGTATCAAAACTTGTATTTTCCTTGTACTTCGTGTCTTAGGACAGCGTGCTTGTGTTAAAGTGCTGCTTTCCCTTTTTTTTAAACCAATGTTTTAGTTATTATTTTAATCATTTTATTACCATTAATCAATATTCATGATTTAACTTTAGCAGCGCTGGCCGTTTAATCAAATTTTAATTTCAATTACAAGTTTGCCTTCTAGCAATTATTAAAACAAGATAATGGAGAAAAAAATAATTATTAAGTTGCATTATGATTTGCAATAATTCTCATTTTACCTTTCAACACATTTTCTTTTCTTTTGCTCCTTTGCACTGACTGGCTACCAGACTGTGGCAGGTTTAGGATTATATATTATATATGAATTATATTTAAATCAAAGGACACCCACCAAATCAGAACACACGCTGAATGTTTCTCTGAAGTCTGAGTGAGTGTGTTAAATAACTGCTGGTCAGTAATTTATGATTATTTGCAGTAGCTTTAACACTTGCCTAACTACAGGTTTAGTGGCCATCGAGTACACCATAAACTACACAATAAACTACACCAAATACATTTCTGATATGTACTTTGATTTTTGGTCACAGTTCTTCAAAAGTGAGCAACTCCCTCAAAAATAACCTGGATGGATTTAAAGCACAACACTATATGTTGTCTTACTGACATATTGGAATAAGATGTACAAAATAAATTAATACATTAGAGGGAAATTCATCACATTCAGAATTAAATTATATGTATTATTAATGGAAAAGTGTAAGCTAACAAAATTAGCAAAGTGTAGGCTATGTGTGATCACTTTAGTTGCAGCTAAAAAATAGCCAAAGCTTATCTTGTCTTGGATTTCATGGTCTGCGAGCTCGCCAGGTTGCCATTGTGGCAGCTCTCGATCACCAGCTCCACAACCTCTGACTGCAGCTGGCAACAGTAGCCCTTGTTCTGCTCTGAAGCCGCAGTGGTCTCAGAGTATCGGCACATGATCCAGTTGATCCTCTAACTCGAGGTGCAAAAGAAAGACTACCACCGCCAGCTGCAGTCCAAGATGGTGTGGCTGGAGTCCATGTGGTGATGGGTTGAGAGACTCACTTTTTTAGACTCACTGACGAGACAGAGGGCTAGCAGATTAGCATCAACTGAACTTTAAAAATAATATAAGTACACACATACGTAAAGCCGCTTTAAAGGCTAATTCTGCAAACATGCCATAGCTGACAGAAACTGGCAAAAAGGTGGCAATTATTCATTAAACATGCATGCATTTTTTTTTAAATTTCATATCATCTCAATTAACTAGAAAAGGTCAAACATAAGAAGAGGGAAATTTGTGTCTGAAACAGCTCATCTGCTATGCTGCATCATTGGTATGAGAATTGAAAAGCCTGATGGCTGCGGGACCAAACGATTATCTGTATCTCTTTGTTTTACGGCACAGAGACGGGAGTCTGCCAGCACTGCTGGGTTTTTGTTCCATAAAGATGTTTTAAAGTGGGTGATCAGAGTTGTTCAGGATGTCTTCCGACGTCTTTTATGTGCATTTTTCCACCACCTCTCCCAGCATGTCCAATCTGGCTCCAATTACAGAGCCAGATTTCCTCACTAGTTTGTCCTTGCATCCTTGTTGTTGTTATCTGGGTGTAATCCTAGACATTTATATTTTGTTACAACCTCTATGTCCACCTCACAAAGGGGGCCTTAATCTTCGGAAATCTAATATCATTTCCTTCGTCTTAGAGGTGTTCCGCATGAGGTGGTTTTTGTGACTCCAGTCGCCATATTCAGACTCCCGTCCACTCCTGAAACATGCCTCAACTGGCAGCGTCATCTGAGTATTTCTGGATATGGCAAGACCCAGAATTATACTGTATACAGTGTGAAAAGCCAGGAGTCAGGATAGTCCCCTGTGGAGCACCTGCGCTGCTCATTAATGTATTGAAAGTACTTGAAAAATCAAAAGAACATAACTCCGAAGCATGTAGAGGACAGCATCTGTCATGATGTGCGGTGTGGCAAACGGAAGCAGACCCAAAAACGCAGGACTCACAGGCGGATGCACGGAAGGTGGTTTATTAATAAATGAAAAACATAAACGGAGCTGGACGGGTGCCAGAACTAAATGGTAACAGGCGGGGTGACACACGGCAACGGGAGCATAGACGACGACGCGACAAAGAACAGACGAAAACTGAGGGTTTAAATGCACATCAGGTGACCAGGGCAAGAGGAAACAGCAGGGCACAGCAGGTGAGGCAAATTAAACTAATAACGGGGGAAGCAAAACTAAACCCAAAGCATGGGGACCACAAGACTGTCAAAATAAAACAGGAAGTGACCAGAAAAGGAACACGCAGACTTGACACAGGGAAACACAAGGGACCCGAAATAAACAGAGGAATACAAAAGAGAACAAATGGCCATAATCACAGAAATAACAGAAAGAGAACCAAGAGAACACAAAACACTGGGCCACCGGCCCAGGACCATGGCAGCATCATTTTCTCCAATGTATTTGTATGCAAACTGCAGGAGATCAAGTTTATCTTTGACCTCAAGTCTTAGTACGTATAGAATCAGCCGTTCCAAGGTTTTCACGATGTGTGACGTAAGGGCCACTGATCTGTAGTCATTTAGTTCAGCTGCACACTTTATCTTTGGTGCCGCTACAATACAGGATGTCTTCCACAGAGCCGGCACCACCCCAGCTGCAGAGCCAGGTTAAAGATCCTGTGGAGAGGCAGCAGCCTTCCCAGAGCATAGTCCTAGCTCCAATCTGACCCCTGTCTCTGTGACAGACGAGGGTGGAGGAACAGATGTGAAGGGGGGGAAGTAGCTGCCACATCAGAGATGCAAGGAGATGGGGTAGCTGTGGTGGAGAAGCACACTTGTGGAGGAGAAGACTGAGCAGCAGTGAAGATTCCCACATGTTGAGAAGGACAAGAAGAAGAAGAGTGAAGAGCAGCAGTGGAACTGGGTGTGACCGCAGACTCAAATCTATTGAAGAACTGGTTGAGTTCATCAGCTCTTTCCACATCACCCGTAAGCAGCTGCTGCTTATTTTTGTTGCAGCCAGAGATGGCACTGATTCCACTCCACACCTCACGAATGTTGCTGTGTTGTAGATTCCTCTCTACCTTCCTTTTGTATTGCGCTTTTGCCATTTTCAGTCTCTTCTTCAGCTCATGTTGCACGTTTGAGCCATCCTTTGTTACGTCTCTGAAAGCTACCTTTTTCTGGTTGAGGATTTCCTTCACGCCGCTTGTGATCCAGGGTTTGTTACTGTCGAAACAGCTCACAGTTTTTGTAGGCGTGACTGCGTCTCTGCAGACGCTGGTGTATTCAGTAAAGCAATCAACCTGTCTGTCAGTGTCCACACTGTTCTCATCTGATTCCAGCAGCACGTTCCAATCTGTGCATTCAGAGCAGCACTAGCATGAAGTGTACATGTCCTGAGTGTGAATTTAGTTGCACACAGGGGTTGTAAAATGTCTGCAGAAAAACCAAGTGGTGGTCTGATCTGCTGAGTGGTGGTAAGACAGCAGCTCCTTAAGCTTCTTTGACATTGGCGTACAACAGATCAAGGGTTTTATCTTCTCTGGTAGGACAGTCAACAATCTGTGTGAATCCAGTCAGGTGGGAGGAGAGAGGAACATGATTGAAGTCTCCTGAAATTATGAAGCGTGCCTATCGATGCTTAATCTGTATCCTAGCAACAGTTTAATGGAGACCTTCCCGTGGAACTTCGGCCGTTGCCTTGGGTGGAACGTGCACAAGCACTTTTATGATATGACTGAATTCTCTTGGTACATAATATAGTCGCATACCAACTGCCAATAATTCAATATCAGGACAACACGTCTGACACGTCCTGCAGTGTTATGTGCAGGATTGCACCATCTCTGGTTGACAAACAAAGCCAGACCTCCGCCTTTTTTCTTGCCACTGGCTTTAGCATCTCTGTCTGACCGCATGAGGGTGAAACCAAGTAGATCCACATTAGAGTCTGGCATGTTTTAATTCAACCATGTTTCAGTAAAACACGAGACTGCACTCACTGTACACTTTAGCACTCGGCACTTGATAAAAACAAAAAGAAAAGAGAGAAAAATACAACAAATATAAAATGAGGAGATCAGAGCTACCAGACTGTGCCGCTACCAGCTGCAGCACATGTTCTAGAATTAGCTCTCTTCGTCTTCTTCAAGCCTGTGAATCAGTGGATCGACAGCTATGAATGTAGTTAGAGTGGCGGTGTGGGTTAATATCGATCGCTCAGAGCCATTAGTCTTGAGGCAGCGTATGGTGCAGGGAAACTTGACGCACTTTGCACTGGTGGAGTGGTCAGTATCTTCCAGACATCTTTATGTCATACTAATGGCTCTTTGCGTTCATATTTGCTGACTGCTGGTAGAGAAATGATACTGTGTAATATTTACCATCTAGCATGCTAAATTGGGCTGTAAATTATACTTAATGTGTAACATATGAGACTGTTTACTTCAACATGTAAAAAAGCTTTTATTAAAGTCAAAAAAATTATGATATATTGCTATAGTTTATCCCTGAACTGGATAAACAAAAGAGCATGGATGGATGATGGAGATGATATAGTTTTATTTTATCTTGTTAAAAGTCCCTTTACTTAATGCTAAAAGTGCTCCGACACTATGCTGAGTAAAGGCTGCCTTAAAGCTTCAGTATTGCTTCAGTTACTGATGAAAGACTGGTGTATTTCCTACACATAAGCAGAGGTTTGGTTGCAAAAATAATGTGAAAAAAAAAAATCATTCATAAACAGGATGCTAAGATTTTCACTGGAAGCGACCAGAATAGACAGAATTAGAAATGAGTGTATCAGAGGGACAGCAGTGGTTTGGAGACACAGTTGGAGAGGCAAGGCTGAGATGATTTGGACATGTACAGCGAAGGGATTATGGATGGAGCTGCCAGGCAGGAGGAAAGGAGGAAGACCAGAGAAGATCCATGGATGTAATGAAGGAGGACAGAAGGTTAGCGTGACAGAGGAGGATGCTAGTGACAGGGTAAGATGATAGGGTAATACTGTAGCAACCCCGAAAGGGAGCGGCCGAAAGAAGAAAAAGAATTATTCATGAACATAAGCTGCCAAGTTGATCCAGCCAATCACTAACAAAACTTTAATGGGCACAGCTTCTTAGCCATGTGGAAATATGATGCAGACCTTAATATAATTCATTAATTAATATCAGGTTAATGCCAAAAAGACCCAAACATCTGCATGTCCTGGCATTTGGAATAAATCCCACAGCACTAACAGTGTGCTAATTTACAGATGTGATCAGAAGTTTACATGCAGTCATCACGGGCATGAATGCGATAGTAATTTGGGGCTTTTAATTATTCTCTCGGACTGTTCTTTTTTCCAGGCCGGAATGATTGTACAGCATGCAAGTTTAATGAAAATGGAAAAAAAAAAAAAAAAGAATAATTGTGTGCACAAGTTTGAAATTATTTTGGCTTTTCTCTAATCCACACAGGGTCAAAAATATACCAACAGGCTCAATTATATACATACACTCGCTTAAATGGTGCTAAAGGTTTAACAATGTCAGATGAAAAGAAATTGCTCAGGATGTTCAGGAGCGACCCGGGAACCACCGAGGCTCAAGCTTGCCACGATCTGGAAAGGGCTGGAACGCCAATGTCACTGTCCACAGTTTTGCATCACCATTTGTTTGTTTTTAAACCATGAATCCTATTAGATTCCCGGAATAAACACGTAAATGATAAATAAAAACTGTTTTGTTTCAAAGGTAAAAAGGACAAAACACAAAATTCACCTGTAAATACAGTTCCTCAGACTACCAGCAAACACTAATTGCAGAAGTAGTTACTGCAAATGTACACGGAGCTGCAGCGGGCCCCTCGGATGAATAAAGTGCAACAAAAGTGTTTTGGCTTCGACTGCTTTCAGCTTACAGAGCGTGGTGCGAACAAACAAGTTTACAAACATGATATCTTCTATTCAAAGCCTCATTAGCACAATATCACTTCATACATTTATATCAGCCGAGAAAAAAAACGCCTGGAAAAACTCCCTGTCACAATTATTATTACAGCAAGCTGCAATAATCATTACTTACACCTACAAGTACACCTGCTAATTAAGACACACACACCAGCTGCTAGGTGTCTGAACACATCTGTATTAAGCAAGTGATGAAGATGACATTAACTTCTTCATTAGTCTTTTTGTTACAATTTTCCATCTGTGTGTGTGGGTGGTGAGAGCGCAGCTAAGACATCTGAGATGAGTCAGGTAGGAGCAGTAATTCCCAGGTAACATTAAAAAATTAAGTAAAGCCATTGCAGAAATAACAAACAGCGCACTACCTCAAATGGCCACACGGGGCTGGCTCCAAAAGTGAGTCAGTCTCAATAGGCCCCCATGTTAAAATGCCCAAGTAAAACAGCATTAAAAAAGCATGTTTACAGACTGTTACAAAAATAGTTTGGGGCTCTATGGATTGTTGCCCCAATTTCATAGCAACTGTATGGGTTTTCTTTTTCCATTATTATTGCTTTTTTTTTAGAACTTTAGAACCTGGGCTCCAAAACTCAAGCATCGCCGCAGCCTAAATGCTTACGTTGAGTCTAACCAATGGGTGGCATCATGGGGGCTACATCCATCTTTTATATAAAGTGTATGTGGCAGTATAGTGTATATATGTATGTTCCATTCACTTCCATGGCCACAGGTGTATAAAACCAAACACGCATGCAGACTGCTTCCACAAACACTTGTGAAAGAGCGGGGCCAACAGATGTTGAGGTGCATAGTAAACAGAGGTCACCAACTTTCTGCATAGTCTACAGACCTCCAAACTTCATGTGGCCTTCAGATTAGCGCAAGAACAGTGTGTAGAGAGCTTCATGGAATGGGTTTCCATGGCTGAGCTGCTGCATCCAAGCCTTACGTCACCAAGCGCAATGCAAAGTGCCGGATGCGGTAGTTTAAAGCATGCAGTGGAGACATGCTCTCTGGAGTGATGAATCACACTTCACCATCTGGCAATCCAATGGATGAGTCTGGGTTTGGCAGTTGCCAAGAGCCATCCCGAACCACAAGCCCCAAAGGAGCGGGCCAACAACCACACCAAAACACCCAGCCATGCACCCTGGAACCACCAAGTGCCCATCTCCCGGGTGGGCAGCAATGACCAAAACTGTAATTTAAGGCCTTTACATGCTGGCTTTACTTCATTTTTTTGTGGGTACAGATGATTCAGTTAATTTGTGCTTCAGTTTTGGTGAATGAAATTCCTTTTCTTTTTAATTAGCAGGTATCTGTCTGTGCATTGCACCTGTACAGCTTATGAATGCACCTTGCAACTAAGCTTCTGATAAAAGAGGCTAAATTATGAATTATTAAACCATTTATTATCTACAAATATTTTATTTGCCAAGTGCATTGTGACAAAACAAACTGATTAACATAATAAGCTGCTTCTTTTGTGAGTCTGTTATTCTATGTTTGAACTCCAAAAAAAATAACTTGTAGTCATCGTAGTTAACATCTCAAAAGCACAGTTCTGAACGAAATCTAATCTGACTCACTGTTAACCACGCTAAGGTCAAACCAAAAGACCTTGGAGAGACGTGGTCACCTTGGTCTTTTGTTTAGGCTTCTGGCCTTGTTTGGCCTGTTTGGCCAGTTTTGCTTCCGTGAGCTCTATCTGATTATCAAACAGACTACCTGGTTTCTGTTTGTGTTTCCACTCCCTTAAAAATGTGAAACCTCTTCCCCCAGATAGTAAGAACTGGTCTAATATGTTTCAAAGCCCCGAAAGCATTGCTGCACAAACCTCTTGCTCTACACAGGCATGGCCTTCCTCTGGTGACAACTGGACACCCTGAAGAATATCCGGCCTTGTCCAGTTGATGCTCCGAAAAATACGAATGCATTATAAACGACTTTGTTAGCGTTAAAAATCACACGCTGACTTTTAAGATATTGTGTTCGCGCTCTGTCTCCGAAACCCGGTCAGGTCCAATGGGTCCGACGCGGAAAGCAAGAAAAAGGCTTGTTTTGTTTCCGATTTCCATTGACCTCAAAGAAGCTTGGGTTTCAGTCCGTTGGAAATACTTTATCTCTCCCGTCTTTTCGAAGCCGAGGCAGAGCTTGTCCCCATCCACCACCACCATCACCACCACCATGCCTGGACGTTTCTTGATTTCCTCTGGCGCTGCATCTCTGAGCCAGACAGACAAAGGAGGGGAAGTCCTGCCAAGTCTCTCGACTGCAGGCATGGCTTTTTCCTTCCCTCTCTGCTCCCTCGCTCTTTCTTCGGCTCTCTCTCGATTGTGGCAGTGTTCCCGAGGAGCCTTGGCGATGCTCCAGCATGTCTGCCACTCCGTCTGAACCTTCCCATCCTACCCTCCATCCCGATCGTCCTTTCGCTGTGGACCCCCGCACTGCTAACCCCTCCACTCCCACATCCTCCTTCCCCAGTCCAACCCCCTCCAGCCCAACCAAAACATTAAACACACTCCAAAAAAGTTTAAAAAAAAAAAAAAATCAATTTCAATTCAACTCATGTATAATCATTCAAACATTTGATTCCTCCTCTTGTTCTGTCTCTTCAACACTGAAACCAAAAATCACTCAATATTCTCAAAGAGTTTTTTCACCCAACAACCTTTACACTTACTTACTTCTAAAAGGAAGTGACTGTGTGTGTCTCTGACTGTGTGTGTGTGTGTGTGTGTGTGTGTGTATATGTGTGTCTCAGGTCTTTTGTTTAGTGCCAGTGCAGATCTATTCATCATGTGCCAAGACTCTGTGCCCTCACTTGTAGTGAAGAGGGGGCAGGTTGGTGCCAACTGCCCTGACTGCCAGCTTAGTGCTGCTGTCGGTCTGTTTATGCTCACAGAGAGCTCTCTATCACACACACACACACACACACACACACACGCACACGCACAGTTTTCTTTGATCCATTTACATGCAGGAGTGACAATTATATTTCTAAAGTGGGAGGTAAATCAGCAGATGTATGGAATATTAAAAACAAGTGCTGATGCGTATAAACTGAAGTTGCTAACATCGGTGTGGTGCTAACATGATGCTCGGTCAGTACTAAGGTGCCCAGACTGTGCACTACACCATTATACCACCATCAACAGCCTGAAGTGTTGATACAAAGCAGGATGTATGCATGCTTTCACGTCGTTGCTGTGAGGGATCTTGGAGTCATTTTTGACCAGGATTTGTCCTTCAATCCACATATTAAACAAATATGTAGGACTGCTTTTTTTTGCATTTGTGCAATATCTCTAAAATTAATCTCGTCTCTGAGTGATGCTGAAAAGCTAATTCATGCATTATTATTTCTAATTCATTACTATCAGGTTGTTGTGAGATCTCCCTGAAAAGCCCTCAGCTGATCCAAAATGCTGCAGCGAGAGTACTGACAGGGACTAGAAAAAGAAACATATTTCTCTCATACTGGCTGCTCTTCATTGGCTTCCTGTTAAAATCAGAACTGAATTTTTCTTCTCACACACAAGATTTCCCCCCTCCTTCCTCGCAGAAGGCGCACCAGGCAATGTTTTTATAATCTTCTATTGTCCAATTTTGGCGAGGCTGTACAAATTGTAGCCTCAGTATTTGCTTCAAGGTTGTGTTTTCAGAGGTGCTCTTCTGCATACCTGGGGTGTAACTAGTGGTTATTTGCCTAACTGTTGCCTTCCTATCAGCTCGACACAGTTTGGCCATATTTAGAAATATGTTGAATAATAAATAATTTCCCTTCTTATAGATTTGTCTACTGGCCCTTAATGGAGGTACCAATCATTAACCAGGAAAAAGCACAGCAAGCTACAACTGTTAAATGTTGTTTACTTTACAGCCAACAATCTGTTAACTGCATATATGATAATAATAATAATTAGTTGTTTTCCTGGCTCAAAATGGGTCTTTGAGCCACAATGATGCACATAAGCACGGTTTGTCTACATGCAGTGAAGGCAATGAGTTTGTGTTATCCCACTTAACAACAGTCCTAACATTTTTCTTGTTATTTCTGGCCATTTGATCAACAGAAATATCTTATTAAATATTCTTGAGAAAATTAAACCCCAATTCCATACTCCAGTGGCTGAAATTGAACCTGTGATGGAGTATTTTTAACTGCATGTATTGGTATTAAATTAATAAGTAAATACTTAAGTGAATGCAAAAATACTATATTTGTGCATTTTATTTTTTATTACCGCTATTGACAGGCTGCGATGCGCATGCGCAATACCGGCATTCTTAACTGGGTAGTAGCAAGTGTAGTAACAGCTAAATTTGCGGTTAACTTAATTACATCTTCATAACTGAAGCTGCCTTCTCCGTGAACGGATGACAGCACCCGAGACGTCGGCCACAGACAATGACGACGTAAAATAAACCGGCAAACAGTCCGTTTTGGTTCGCTACATGACGCGGATGTGCAGTGAAGTCGTGTCACACTGCTAACTTAAGCTAGCCTGCTGAAGCTAACGGCGTTCACTCTCACCGGAGACTTTGATGCTGTCAGTCCGGCCGGCCAGCGCTGTCTCTGGGGTCGGCATCTGTAGTTTGGAAGCCATATTTCCAATCCTGCTGCTGACAAAGTGACGCCAAACTTGAAGGAGCCTAGACGGAGAGACCATTGACCAGCAGCTGCACCGATAGCCTCCTGCTGCTGCACTGAGGGCTAGCCCAGTTAGGTAACCTTACCTAACAGGAACACACGGCCGCCCGTTACACAACGATGACTGTAAACCAGCAATACGTTATCGCAGACTTGAAACACAACATGCAGCATTTCTCACTGGAAAAAAAAACAAAGCTCACATTTTTACACATACGATGCAACAAGTATCAAGCAACAGTTAATTAGATAAGTTCTTCATCCTGTTTTATTTGTATTTCCCTGTAATTACCTGAGACCACAAGTAAGCCGAATTCACCTGAGGGCTTTTTTAAAAAATTTCCACTTGTTGTGTACACTGGGAAGTAGTGTATCTTCACTAATAGCTAAGGTAACACAAAATTGTTACTATTTTCAATGGAGTTCTGTGTTACTGTCTCAGGCATGATCTAATTGGTGGTTGTCTATTGTTGGTTCTCTGCCATTTTATTTTTTACAAGTTTGCCTGTTTTGCAGCCAGCCAGGAAGCTTCTATCCATTTGCTTCCTCTTATTTTTTTTTACTACTTACTTTAATATTGAACATTAATTGTAAAAGAAAATACTTGCTCATTCAGCAGTGCTATTCACAGATTTGTGCTTTGGTCAGCTGGGACTTTATGTTACACTCTGCCCCCATAAGTCTTTTAGGTGAGGGCTTATAGCACCCTGTGACAGGTGACCAGTCCAATGTGTACCCTGTTGCTTGTCCCGTGGGACAGCTGGGAGATGGATAATCAACTTAGACTTATTTAATAAAGCTACACGAATACCGTGACCCTGAGATTTACCTGAAGCTGTTTGTTGATGTACACTTAGGCCTACGATACACTAGAATACTTTAAAAGGACTTTTAAAACACGGCCGTCTGGAACCGTCGCATGCTTAAAGACAATCTGTTGCACATCAGGGTTTTCAGTTACAGACTGCAAACGCTTCCTTAGACCTGTAGAAGCTGTTATGCAGACAAACTACCTCAAGGCCAAGGCTCACTGCCCTTTAAACAATAGTGTCTCATTTTATTTTTACATTTTTCAAATTCAGTGACTTGTATTAAAAATACTGCTGTGTATCTTTAGGAAGGTGAAGGATTACGTTGTGTCTCAGATCACGCACTTCTATACTTTTCTCATTTTTTGGGGGGGGGGGGTGCACAAATGTGTTCACAGTATCAAGCGTGCATATTCACCTTCAAACACCCCAGTGGCGTACTCATGGCAGCCAGAAAGTAAAGAGAAGGCACCGCATCAGCTTCCTGGTTGCAGCACTGAGCTTCAGCAGTTGTTTTCAGAAGCCCGACTTAAACGAGCTCCAGCTGAGTTGTAGAGCAACTTTACACCAAACGATCGAAGCGACGGGACAGCCAAAACATCAGGAAAATACAGTCATTAAAATCAACATGCGCGCAATATTAAAACAACACATTTTACGCCATACCCGGAAAAAGAGAGCAGCGCGTGGGAGACAGACACCAGCTCGTCTTTACATGAGTACAATGGGTTGAGCTGGATTGCGAAATTAAACTATAAATTTTTGACATTTTAATAAAAAATTCAAACATCAGAGCAGTTTAATTTAAGCCAGGAACACTTCGGCCCTGATGAGAAATGAAAAATAAATATTACAAACATTACACAATGGATTTTAAAAAAAAGAAAAAAGCATTAACTATTCGGCCGTATTGCTCAGACAGTTTAAATAAGCGTGAAGTGATTTCCTTAAGAATATCAGGCTTCGTGAGATGGGAGATGATGATTATCCTGTGGTCGGCAGCTATAATGGTGCAGTCAAATGAGCACTGAACAGCCTCCATTAGTCAACTGGTTCCCAGTACACTAGGCGGTGGTGTGGAGGGTGGATGTCAGGAGGACAGATGATGAGCCATATGGAAGAACCCAGGAGGAATGCTGCTAATGTTGGGGGGAAAAAATGCTAATTTTGGTGTCTCATTGTGCCTGTATGAAGGTGGGAATCATCAATAATTCAGATGGCAGGTGCACAGTTTTATTTTTCACCACAGAAGAAGAGTTTCCTAAACGGCGGCTTCTCTGTTAACTCTCTCCATCCCCTGGTGTCTCCACATTGGGACCAAGCAACACAACATTTCTGCAGCCATTTCTGGACCTCGACTGAATGAAGAACGTCACCTGGTGCGACTATGAGTGAAATTAATGTGCTTTATTTCTGCTGCATTAAAGTTGGTAGACATCAGTGGTTTAGTTGGGGGTGAAGGGGTTGAAATGGTTTTTTTTTTTGAGGGTGTATGTTTAAAAAGAGGAAGAAAAAGCTGGGGAGTTAGGCGGTTACAAATCTTCATGATGGCAGTATTGACAAAATCAGACCACAGAAACGAAAAAAGTCAATATTTTATCTGTTTAATGCAAAGCAAATTAAACTGCTCTCTCATCTGTAAAGAACCCGTCGTCTAGCTCACATCCAAAAATCTAAAAAAGGTTTTGTTTTATCTCTTGTTCCAATCACTTTAGGCCTCAGCCACAGAGTGGAGTCTCAGATGCTGAGCATCTTTTCTTTTTTGTGCCCAGAAAGGGGAAAAATAAAAGGAAAGGTTGTGAAAATTTCAGAATAATGGCGTTTACGCTCTAAATAACAGTTGAGCACCAAAAAAAGTGAAAACTGCATCTTCCAGCAGCTCCAAAATCACCTTATTTATGTGAATCTTAGCTGGCAAGCTCAAAATTCAACCAATAACATTTTCAGCAAACAGGCTTTTTTTCCAAATTGTCAAATTAATTTAGCACATATGGTTGATGGCATACACTACCATCAACCATATGTGCTCTAAAATAAAACACAGAGATGTTACCTGAAAATCTTGACTGACTTAATTACCAAATGAACCAACTTTTGATGCTTTTATTTCCCATCATTCTTTGTCATGATGACAAAACACATGACAGTCCACCTTTTCTTGGGCTACCTGTTTGGTTTTTCACACTAGTTAAATCATAGCACACATTAATAGTTTTGACTGCACTTCCAAATTTGTGGCGATGCTTTGGGGAGAAAGCCCTTTCCAGATGCAGCATGGCATGCCTTAATTTTGCAAAGCTAGAGCCGGTTTGGCTTCCTTCATCCTGCGCCTTTGAGGAGCTCCATGAAAGTCATCTTTATTGCCCGTCCACAGTGCTGCACCTCACAAATGCTCCCGAGGATGAATGGCAGCACATTTCTGAAGACACAGGTTACAAATTTTCACAGCAAGCCTGAAACCATGAGAGGAGAGGCTGATAATCAGCCTGGTTTAGGCATTACATCATCACCCAGCAACATTTAAATGCAGCGTCGGGTGTCCACATACTTTTGGGCACCGAGGATAGTATTGTTCCTCGAAACCATTTGGATTAAATTAATGACAGTTTATGGTCAGATGGAGTGGGGCTTGTTTCACTTGGTCTGTTTGGTGAGGCAGATGCTTTCACTCTTTTCTTTCCTCCCTCCCTTCTTAGAGGAGGATGGGGCGGATGAAAAGCAGAGGGAGGACGGAGCTGGAAGCTGAAACTGAGGATGTAAAAATCCGGCTTCATCTGACTCCCTCTCTTTCAGAGGACCACCCCCTCCCCTATCCTCTCTCCTCTCTCCATCTGACTGCGCCCAACTTCTCTTCCGTCCATCCTGCCATACAGCTACACGGACTGCAACCAGCACGCACAAAACCTCATTTTTTTTAGGGTTCGGGATATTTGCGTGACACTTGTACTCTTTATGGGTCTGGACTATTTGTGCTTTAAGAGCCTCTCCGGAGAGAGAAAAAAATACTGTCTATTCAGCTCATATACAGAAGAAGGACGGTCCGACCTCCGCATCGCCCGCAGCATCCCTCTTCTTTCTCCGCATCCTCAGCATCCCTGCAAGGACCTCCAGAGGAGAGGACCGCGGACCGAGCCGCAAATCAAGCCGATTTACAGCGATCTGTCACCGGTCACACAGAGCCTCAAGCATCGGTGTATTTCACGGAGGTCTGGGCTGCCTTTTTGTTGTCATTATTATTATTATTATTGTTATTATTATTATTATTATTATTAGACATCAAACAAAAAGAATATGCTCGGTAATGGCAAAATAAATAGTCACCTGCGCCATTTATCCTTCACCCTGCCGCTGAAAGGTATTGTTGTTCGGTTTTACACACATTTGTATAGCATTTGTTCATTTTGACGCTGAAGTATGACAGGCTTTGTGTTTTAAAAAAAAATCCTCCATCAGCTCCTTTCATCTGCGCTTTGCTCCTGCGAAAACCGCAGTGTGCTGTCGTGCTCTGCGGAACTTCTTATTTTTTCTGTTTCTATTGCGGAAAAAAAAAAGAAGCGAAATTCTGCACTCACGCCCAAATCTACCCACAAATACTGCATCTAATGTAATATTTAACTCCGATAGGCCGTCATGCTTTCTGATAAATATGATGCTCTAATTATAAAACAGCAAAACGCAAACCTTTATTATCTTTTACTGTCTGCTGGATTATGTTGTAATCTGAGTTAAATGCCGTCTGCAGGAGAGCATTACTTAAAAAAAATTATATGTAAAACACGCACGCGCGCGACACACACACACGCCCGACCCCCACAAAGGCAACCCCCCCCCTCCCCTCTGCAGTTTTTAGCCTACATGAGCTATCTGGGTCATTAGCATTTCAGCGGTTAATGAGGCTGCAGATGGGTCCTCCTCTCTGCCGGAGAGCCGCTGAGCAGCACAGATGCTGCTGCTGCTGCTGCTGCTGCTGCTTTTCATCTGCACAAATCAAAAGAAGAGGCTACATATCCTGATGCGCCCCCCCCTCCTCTTTTCCTTTCTTTTTTCTTTTTTTTTTTTTTAGCTGACAGGATTGTGTACTCGTGTGGGATGAGGAGTAAAATTGCAGCAGCAGCTTCCTCCCCTGCAGCTGTGTCACTAATGCAGTGCTGTATAAGAACTTACATTATGGCTGCTGCTGCCGCTGCTGTTGGATAATGGAGGATGATGCTTTAATGGTCCGCAGTGCTGCCCGTGTGTGTGTGTGCATGATTTCAAACTGCATATCTCTGCAATACTTTTACACATACACCGCGTTATTTTGGATTTTCTTTTTTAAATGCATTTTCTCTCCAGTCTTCCAGTAAGCCATTATTGGTTTCCACTCATCCAGAGGTATGAAAATCAATTTGTAGAGATTTTTACACTTGCTCTGTGCAGTCAGTCAATTTCAGTCAGCACCATGTCTGCATATAACGCAGTTGAAGATGCATTATCTTTGCATGCAGTGCAGCAAAAAAAAAAGAAGAAAAAACAAAACTGAGGGAGATCACATGATGTTAAAATCATAATTTTAAATGGCACAAAATGTTAGAATAGCTCAACCTTTAATTTAGGCCTCCAAAAATCCTGCAGATGTGTTAAGCTGAGAAGAAAATAATTACACTTTTGTGGAACTGCTGCCAAATTAAACCAGTGAGATGAGACTGCAAAAAGACATTTAATTATTTCAAGTGTTTTGGAAGCCAAACGAGGACATGGAAACAGGTTATAATCAGATGATTTGTGTGTATTGTGGCATGATTTGTAATTACAGGGCTAAAACTTGCAAAGCGCATGTACAAAGGGTCCACATACACAGCAGAGAAACATGGTTGTTGGTTTGACTACTGAACCAGCTCTAGAGTCCGCCCATTTGTGTGAAGGACATCTCAGGGGAAGGAAAAGATGTGCACACAAATGTGCAAACAGTCATATTTACACCTAAGCATGGACCAGCACAGGGTCCTCCTGAGCTGCTTCTCTGTGTGTGGACTGCAGGAGGAGACAAAGCACTGCAGAGGAGCAGAGCTGAGCGAAAAGCTTGCCATTATTGTAATGAGTCACTATTTTTGCTTTAAAAATAATGTATTATAATGTTATCAGTAGCCTGCATTCACAATATCCAGTACAATCAGTGCCAGTATCATCATAAATGTTGCTGTCAGTGTAATTTGATCAGCTGTATTCAATATGTACAGCAGTCTCAGCAGCATCCAGAAGCATGATAAATAATCAGTGCAGTCATAGTCAATATAGCCCAACAGTGACAATAAAGCATTCACCATACTGAAATGTAATAAATTTATAGCCCACTAAGTGTCATGAGAGATTTACAAGCTCAATATATTGAAATTTGTTTATCTGTTTATACAAATACATTGAAGAGGAACCCCCTCAGCATTTGATAACTTGGCAGCAATTTTATTTTCTGGAGTGCTGGTGTTGCAGAAAAACTACTGAGACAGATAAGGAGAGGAATAAAGAGGAAGTGATTTAGTTAAGCTGGAAAGAGGACGCTCTAGTGGGGTAAAGTAGGACAGGGCAGTGCTGGGGGAAAGTGGTCAAAATGGATTTAGTGGAAACATCAGGGCAACCAAGTCCAGAGCTGCATTAAAAACCAAAAAAAAAAAAAAAAAGAAGAAGAAGAAGGAGAAGCAAGAAATGGATGAAAAACTGTGCAAACTCCTGGTGCAGTGAGTCAGATGAGGACAAAGAGCAGAGGGAAACATGGGTCGTCTCTCCTCGTGTTCACAGCGGACCTTGATTTAAATGTCCATACAATTAAGGCACGCGGTGAATGCCAAGAGAGCGACCAAATATCAGCCATCCCGAAGACTTATTTATGTCAGATTTATACTTGAGTGTCCATTTCATGCAAAAACAGCCAAAGATGCATTTCAACATGGCTGCCAGAATGGCAGCCTGGGGAAGAGCTTGATACAGTACCACCACTGACCACTAGACGGGGCACCTGTGAATCCTTTTTATAAAACCTTCTTAAAACATCAATTTCAATTGAATATTATTGGAGTTGGCTGTATTTTCTTATGAGAATGTCCTCTCATAGTTTGGCATTACAACACCATCTATAATTAAGATTGACTATGACAGCGCCTTCTAGTGGCGGAAGCTATTATATAAGTTAACATAAAGTCAGGGGTAGAGCCAATATTAGGGGAAGGCCGGGGTGGAATTCTGCTGTGACATTACCTTTTTTCACCAAAAAATTACAAACTTATTTTAACCCTGATCTTTTCCTAACCCTGAACAAATGAAGGTAAAACGTATCCTGCTTCTAGGAAAGGGGGCTAACGTGAGAGATGCTCCAATATTTGAGCTATACGATCATTCAGTTTGAGGTTTTATGCTTGTTTTCCCCAGACATCCTCCTGGGACTAATCAAAACTCCAAGCTTCAGAGTTTCAAAATCAGAAACTTGACATAAGGTGTCACAAGATATCGACCGCAGAGTGCAGTGGGGTTTCTTTTTTAACCCCAAAGGGAGGAGAAATTTAGGTATAAATTAAGATTACACTGGCCCAGTGTCAAACATGGAAAAATACATATGATAGATGTAGATATGGCCTACTTTGGTCTGAGAAAAGGCCATCTATTTCTACTGGCCTGTCAGATTTAGGCCCTTTGTTTTAAATTTAAAAAAAAAAAAATTATAAAAGCATCAGTACCACACAGCAGGGAGCGCTGCAGAAAGGCAGCAAATGATTGTAGCCAATTAAATGTTCACTAATAAGGAACTCCACAATCAAGCTAGTCCTTAGTTTTATTTACAGAAGCCAGAATGCAAAATAATAATAATAATAATAATAATAATAATAATTTCTATCATCACATTCAGGTAAGACGTTTGCTCAAAACACAATTAAATGAGGGCAAGAAGGACGAAAACACGAGGTAAACACGTCTGTGAACGACAGGAAAACACATCAGTTCGTTCTGCTTTCACCGCCATCGCTGCTCTGTTGCATCTCACTCACATCAGCCTCCTAAATCCTAAGAAATCCACTGTAATTTGTAGTCTTTGAGACTTTGAGAGCTGTCTGACGTGCAGGTCTAGTTAATGTCCTCACTGTAAGATCTGATTAATTATGTTCTAAAATGAGATTAGATTTAAACGAGATTAGAAGCACCGATTGGAAAAAAAAGAAATAGAAAAGGGTGTGAGCGGCCGGGTTAATACCCACCACTAATTAACGCCCTGTGTTTACAGATGAAAATTTGAAATGAAATTAAAAGTACGGACAAAGCGAGTTTGCCGGAGGCTTTAATAATGCATGTTTCACTTCACATACATGTCTATAACATGTAATATGGAGGAACTGAGTGCTGATGCGCTGTTCTTGTGTTTCCTGTTAATTTCCTGTCAGCCTGCATGAATCCAGGCTGGCATGCTTTGCTTCAGTGCTGCAGGATTGTGATTAAAGTAACTGTGTTTCACACGGGACTCATTTGTTATGGTTCTGACATGCAGACAAGGCCAATAAATACTATACAAGGGCATAAAGCCTTCTGATATTGGATGGAAAACAGCAGCAGTGGAAAGAAGAACTGCAATAATGGAAATAGGAAGAGATTTTAAGCTTAAAAGGACATTTTTGGACTCGCAGTAACTCCAAGCTCTGTTCCTAATAAAATTAATGCTTATTTGAATAATTACTGCTGTTCACTCAACACTATTTGCTGTGTGTGAAATAAGAGAATGTATTATAAGGGTGTGGGTGAAGATGTTCAGATTCACAGCAGAGACAAAGATAGCAGCTGGACAGGAAGTCTCCTGTGTTATCACTTACTAATGCATTTCCCCCAAAACACAGACTTTATCGATCAAGGATGTATAGTTCCTCTGCTGGGAAAGGAGGTCGTACTCTGGATATGTACTGTGTACTGCACTGCACATGCTGCACCTAGACTGTTTGGATATTGCAAATAAAGTATTCTTTAAAAATCTGATTACAATGTATCAAATTGCACAAAGAATGCTCTTTTCTTCCTGTTTCACACACTAACTTTACTGTAAATTTGCATTGCTTTGGGTTTCAAAAATTAGCTGGCATGTCTGTAAGAATAAGAACTCCTACTTCTTCAGAAACTGAACACACGTCTGGGGTAAACGTGGACGTATGGACTGTGAGCGTTACATAGGCACATATTAGAGCTTTGATTTGACAGCTGAAAGATGAAACAGATGATTAATGTGCAGGTGCTGCAGGAAAAGACACCGTGATTGTATTATAGTTCATCCTCTGGCTGAATTCTTTTTATCCTAGTATTTTTTTCTTATTTGATTAAATAAAAGTAACCAAATCAACGCGCTGCAGTTTCCCTCCGTGCTTATTTACAGCTTTTGCACTTTTCTGCTAAAGATGTGCTTTATTCAGTGAAATTTTTGGATTAATTCAGTAGGATTTATGTATTTGGATCAACTGTTCAAGCACAGTGGTTAAAAATTTTTGAAGCAGTGAGTTGAAAATGTGGGTATTATGTGTATGTATTGTTTCTGTATGTGCTGTCCTTTTTATTCTCAGTGGTTTAATGAACAGTGTTGTATAAAGTGCCAAACAATAAAATAAAATCTATTAACATTGTTTTTGTCTTTTTTTGTTTTAATGTATTTTATCTTTAAAAGGGACCTATTATAGAGGTGGACGCCTCTATTAAATCTTCAAATAATAAGGTCAGGGATTTCTTTTCAGCCAAAAACTCAGGCTGCTCTAAATGATCTATTATCAAAGTTTTTTCTCCTATTGGTTACATGTGATGTCAGTGAGAGGGCATATCCCTAATATGGTCATTTCAGCTAGCTGTGAGCATAGTAGCCCCACCCACCTACTGCCTGAACCTTGTGTTTGTGAGGGGCAGCCATTTAGAAGAAAGCTGACTTAAAGGGGAGGTGGTCTTAAAGGGGGAGGAGCTAAAAGAGATCATTCCAGACAGTGGCTGAATTGAGGAGCTGCGTGAGGCTGTGGTTCAGGAGGTAGAGCAGGTCTTCTTCTTCTCCTCCAGTCTACACGTCGAAGAACCCTTAGGCGAGATACTGAACTCCAAATGGCTCCCGATGCATCCATCATAGCGTGAGTGCATGTGTGACAGAAAGCTCTCAGAGGAATAGAACAAAGTGCTGCATGAATGACTGGGTGGAAAAAAAAATGCTTTGAGTGCTCAAAGTAGAAAAATGCCATATAAGTAGAAGCCCATATACCAAGGCACAGCATAAGATGAATGAGGATTATTTTGAACTGCAAAACTGATTTAGAAGAGTTTCAAAATAAAAAAATATGATGCTCAATAGCTTTACTCTAACTAGAATAATCTAGAAATATAAACTGCTGCTACTAGTGGATGAAAAACACAATCATATGACAATAAATCACCTCAACAGCCACCCTTTGATGATTCTAACAAGAATACCCATAAAGCTTTCTGAAAGAATCTTTGAAATAAACTGCAACTTTTTGTTTTGGGGTGATATTTATTGTATCATGTGTATGAGCTAAAGACTCACGCCAAGACAAACAAACTGTTTTTTTTATTTTTTTATAATCGCCGCCCAGAAGGACTCATGAGAAAAATGAAACGGGCTTCAATCTCAGAGAGACAAACAAACCTTCCTGTTTGTATAAATCCGCTCATAAAGTGACCTGTAGATGGCAATTTTTTCCTTTTAAAATTAAATCTCTAACAAAAGAAAGTCTCCAAAATGGCCTCAGCAGTGTATACAGTCACTGTGAACCCTTCATGTGTTCATTTGTGCTCATCAGCTCTGAAATGCTTTTCAGTCTTTTCACAATAAAAACTAATAAAAGGGGCTCAGAAAAGCGGGGCTCATTGTGAGAAGCCTTTCTTGAATGTGATCCTAATAAGCAAAACCGGAATGATTCTGTTCCCAGAAGAGCTGAAGATCCTTTAAAGGAGGGAGGCAAGCAGCTGGTTTAGGTGATGACTCTCTGCAGACAAACGCAGGTGTGTGTAGGTGATAACAATCAAAGGTCTAAGCTGTCCAACTACAGAAAGAGCAGGATAATCATCCGTATACTGGAAGCATACATGACCACTGGAGTTCTGTATAAATATGGTATTTGCACATTATATTGCCAAAAGTACTCACTCACCCATCCAAATCATTGAATTCAGGTGTTCCAGCCACTTCCACAGGTGTATAAACCAAGCACCTAGGCATGCAGACTGTCAGATGCAGTGGTGTAAAGCACGCCATCACTGGACTCTAGAGCAGTGGAGACGTGCTCTCTGGAGGGATGAATCACGCTTCTCCGTCTGGCAATCTGACAGATGAGTCTGGGTTTGGTGGTTGCCAGGAGAACGGTACCTGTCTGACTACATTGTGTAAAGTTTGGTGGAGGGGGGTTATGGTGTGGGGGTGTTTTTCAGGAGTTGGGCTCAGCCCCTTAGTTCCAGTGAAAGGAACTCTTAATGCTTCAGCATACCGAGACATTTGGGACAATTTGATGCTCCCAACTTTGTGGGAACAGTTTGGGGATGGCCCCTTCCTGTTCCAACATGACTGCACACCAGTGCACAAAGCAGCTCCATAAAGACATGGATGAGGGAGTTTGGTGTGGAAGAACTTGACTGGCCTGCACAGAGTCCTGACCTCAGCCTGATAGAACACCTTTGGGATGGATCAGAGCGGAGACTGTGAGCCAGGCCTTCTCTCCAACATCAGTGTCCGACCTCACAGATGTGCTTCTGGAAGAACGGTCAGAAATTCCCATAAACGCTCCTAAACCTGTGGAAAGCCTTCCTCGAAGAGTTGAAGCTGTTATAGCTGCAAAAGGTGGGCCGACCTCATATTAAACCCTATGTATTACAAATGGGATTTTACTCTGCTTCACATATGTATGGAGGCAGATGAGTGAATACTGGTGTACAGTGTATGTTCTGCTGAGACTTATTTCATGAGTTTGCCGTTAAAGGTTCAACACCAAGCTCAGATTTCCAGACTGATCACAGAAAACCTAATTATGAAGTATCTGAATCTGCCACAGGAGACTTCACAACTTTATAAATGAACAATTTACTTTAACTTGTTCTTGTGAAAGTGTTGCAGCAGAACGACTGAACGCTGTTTAAATGAAAAATAACTGAATATCTTCATAACTTCAAAAGAAAAAGCCCCTAACCTCCTGCACCTGCCACTGTTTTGTCATTTCCTCAGCTGCTTTGTAACCCCTGCTTGCTTTGCACCGTAGTTAGTTCTGCTCCCACACTTTATTCTCTTTCCCACCAGTTTTCTTCCACACCTGCTCTCAAATATCCAAATGCTCACCTGTGTGCACGAACTCCGCAGTTTCCTTTTGTTCTCTGTCATATTCTCTTCTTGTTGCAGTCAAGCAGTCCAGTGCCCTCCAGTTAGCACTCTTTGCACAGATTAAAGTTTTGAATTTTCACTTTTTTCTGACTGTGTTTGGGTCGTCTCAGTCTCTTATTATATCTACACAAAGAACATATTAAACGTGCCATCTTAATGCCTGCAGTGGCAATAAAAAGTTTGCAAACACATAAATTAGTAACTCATAAAATGCAGTCTGATCCTTATTTAAGTCATAATTTTAAACATACAAATGTTAAAAAGAAAAGAAAAGGGGGTTTTATTGCAGGATTGAAAAGCTGATGGATTCAGTAACTCGTAGAACCTCCTTTAGGAGCAATAACCTCCAAAAGACATTTCCTGCTTATGATGAGGAATTTTAGATCATTCTCACCCACAAAGCTGTTTCGGTTCATCGATATTTTTGGGATGTCTTGACTGACAAACCCTCTTCAGCCCATCTCAGTTTGGTTGAAGGTAGAACTCTAACTTGGTTATCCAGAACATGAATTTTCTTATTTTTTTAAACCATCCTGTCACTGATTCACTGTAACATTCAATTACCAACAATCTCCTCAGCTCTGGGTCACAGAGAGCTGTCCTTGCATTCTACTCTAACATTTTTGATTCAATTTTGAATTTATTGCTTCCTCTGTGACGGTCGAGGTCAAGCAGCCCCAAACCTCGATGCTCCCTAAACCCCATTTCTCTGCATTTGGTGTTCAAAAAGGTCACCTTGTTTCTCATCTATCCGGAGAACATTGTCTCACAAGTGCTGTGCTTCATTCAGCAGAGGAATTGCTTTTATAACCGGAGACACAAGCACTGAAAACCTGGGAGTAAATTATTGTCGTTACATTAGTCTATATGAGACCACACACATGAAGGCCATAAATGATGACAGTAAAAGCTAAAGCTTCTCCTGTGCTGGCTGAATGAGGCGATGGAGTTCATTTCTCCTGCAACACTGGACTGTAAAGCACCTGCCTAAAGGAAAAGGCTGCTCATAAAGAATGAAAGTGATGATTGATAGTTTGTCTTGGAAGTACAAAAGAGTTTATGCAACACGCTGTAAAAAATATTTGGTTTTGGTGTGAAGTTCAGCGTCTCTGAGGACTGAGCATGCTGCAAACTCCAGAAGTGAAAAATGAATCCAAATGCTAAAAGGTGCAGTTTCTCTGGTGGCCACGAAATATTTGGCACCAACAGCAAGTCGGTCCCACAGACTCCTGTGTTAAAACGGTCAACTATACAGCATCAAAAACCACATTTATAAGGTCGTATTTTCAAAAAATCCTTACATTATGTCATTATCTTCTCCCTTCATCACAACTCTACAAGGGCTGGATACTGTAGATGAGGGTC
Source organism: Pterophyllum scalare (assembly GCA_024447675.2). Lineage (NCBI taxonomy): Eukaryota > Metazoa > Chordata > Actinopteri > Cichliformes > Cichlidae > Pterophyllum > Pterophyllum scalare. The sequence continues at coordinate 237 of JAMQGT020009460.1, read as the reverse complement.
TGATTGACAGCTGTCCTGACACTGACGGATGTCTGCTATGATCACCTCCACAAAGCGAAGTCACTGAATTCCTCCTTGTTTGTGATGTTGGTGCTTTTTAGAGCATTTCTAATGGAATATCTGAAAAATATCATGGTTTGCTATGGAGTAAAGACCATCAAAAAAAATAAAATAAATAAATAAAAAATAGTGCTTCAGTTTTAGCGAGTAAAATTCTAGTGTTTTTTTTAGCTGTTT
>JAMQGT020009459.1:0-188609 GCA_024447675.2 Pterophyllum scalare | reverse complement strand
TTATGTAACCTACTTCGTTCAGTTACGTATTGCTGAACAATTATCACCAGCCACAGAAAACTGTTAGGAATTCTCATCAACCTAACTACATTATATTCATTTATTTTACTGAAACTGCTGGAATAAGTACCTCATATTTCTTTTAATGGATTTCTGTCTAATGACATAAGAATTTAGTTTTAAGTCTGCATTCTGACTCACTGTAAGCTACAACCTTCATCCAAAGGTACTGTCAAAAATAGAAATAGAGGCCAGTTTGTATGCTTTTAGTTTGGTTGTAGATACTGCAGAAGAGAATGATATTCAAACTACAGTCTTATAGTTTGGCGAAGTCTTTCCTTTAACCAGCAACCATGCCCATAAGGAAAAACCTTAGCCCATAAGGAAATGTTACTCTCAGTTTCATTTGAAAAAACTGGAGTGGCCTGCACAGAGCCCTGACATTAACCCCAGCCAAATGCACTCGGTATGCAAGCCAGGCCTTATCCCCCAACATCAGTGGCTGACCTCACTAATGATCTTGTGGATGAATGAGAACAAATCCCTGCAGCTAAGATCCTGAATCTTTTGGAAAGCCAGAAACAAAAGCGTATTAATTATTGCACATGATTTTGGAGCAAATCATCCATCATTAACTAAGCTTTATCCACATAGTCAAAGTGTCCTCATAGTTTTGGCTACAATTTTAAATGTACAGTGTGTGGTAAATATCTTTATAATTTCCCACTGCCTTTACACATTACTTGTAACGGTCATTATCTGAAAGAAAACCTGAGATGGAGAAGAGCACACTGGCCTCCCCCTCGTCCACAGAGTGTGACTGAGATGGGGAGAAAAAAAAAAAGCTTCATCATGTGGGCTACAGGAGTCTGACATTCACTTCTGTCTCTGCGGTGTAGATGTCATATTCAGTTTCTGGTCCCTGTGGACAGAAAATGGAGAAAGAGAAGGAGGAATCTCTTAAGACCAAGCTGTCTGCTTGGGACCGGAGAGTGACTGAGGCAGATAGCGTTACACTGCACCCATGGGAGACAGCGAGATATGACCAGAGGGATCTGTGTGTGTGCGCGCACGCGTGTGTGTGTAGGCAAAAAGGGGCACTGTCGTGGAGGAACAGGAGTGTGATATAAATTGATATCGAAAGCAGGAACGAGGCTGACAACTGCCATTTTAAAATGGTAAAGCGCATCAACCTCACCTCTGCAGTCTCAAGTAAGTTTCTCAGAATCACGCTCGCAAATAACTCAATTTACCTGGATTCTGCAGACAGCGTGTTGGCCCTCTCCTGAAATCCTTTTCGAGTGCTGAAGGGTTCCCATGCTCTTTCTCTCCCTTCCTGCGTCCTCTTCTTACCAGAGTGGGTGTCAGTGCTACTCTGAAGTGGCTTGCCTACACTGCAAATGAATAGCATTGCTCTTTCCTGACAGTAAAAAGACGGTGACGGCATTAGGCAGAAGGAAAGGTGTAAGAGAAGAGGGGAGCCTCTAGAGGGTGAAGAGAGTGTGATAAGAGGAAGGATGCTTAAAGTGTGGGCCAGTGGGCAGTTATAAGCAGGGTTTGGATTTAGAGGAGATGAGGAGTGCTATTAAAATGATTAACAGGATGGCAAGAGAGAGGGTCGAAGATGAGTGGAAAGTACGGAGAGATGATGGGAAAGTGAGAATGGGGGAATAAAGGGTGAGGTGACTGCATGCAGTGCGCTCTTTCACCATTTTATCCCCAGCATTTAATGAACTGCTGCCATAACATAGTTCTCTAACATATGCAAACTGTTTATAGGACATTAATGGGTGCTAAATTATAGACTAAAACTAACATGTTCATAGTTTTTTATTCACTAAAAGTAACAAAAGCCAAATAAATAAAAGCAGGAGAGTCTTAAGTCGTAAATTGAAGATGTTCAGCTATGTTGGGTTCTGAAATCATCAAGGATTTTAAATTTTTATTTATGTTGTATATGTGGCTTTCTGATTAATGTGAAATATTAAAACCTTTAGAGTGTTTCGACATAAACACCTCCTGGTTGTTACGGTTGACCCAAAAGTTGTATGTGGTAATACAGGGCAAAGCTTAAGATTTGACACTCAGAACAAATGCTGTGAATTTATAAATTAATACTTTACTACGGCAGATTTTTATCAGACGTAGAAAACAGTCTGCTTGTCATACTATGGATTGGCACGGACCCAGAAAGCAGTCTTTATACATTTCAAGTGCTTATTTGCAAGTGGGTGAGTTAGCAAATCTAAAGTGGTGAAATCTGTGGGACCGGGCTTGTGCTCTGTGGAGGAGGAGAGACAGAGTTAATGATGGTAGTGATGTGTGGACTGGATCGCAGAAATTGGAAATGGTCTTAGTTGAGCGGGAAGTCTGTTTCTGCCGCAAGAGGTGCTCCAGGGTGGCGGGCGAGTTTCCAGAGGTGGGTGAGTGGAGCCAATGGAGAGCGGGCGGGCAGGTGAGCACGTGAGATCCTGGATCTCGCCGAAGTTTCTTCCTGTTAAAAGGGAGTTTTTCCTTCCCACTGTTGCCAATTGCTTGCTCATAGGGGTTGTTCGATTGCTGGGGATTTTTTTATATTCTTGTACAGTCTTTACCTTACAATATATAGCACCTTGAGGTGACTATTGGGATTTGGTGCAAACATTGTAAACTGATGTGCACCTCTCAAGAAATGTAACCACACAATAGGTTGACGTAGCCCACAAGGATTGCGATTGGCCTGTTCAGCATGGTCCTCCCATGCATTTGTGGCTACCTTGGAGTGGACGTGAGGAATGAACAAAGAAGTGGAAAAACTAAAGGGACAAATATATTTGCACCCCCCCCCCAAATTTTTTTTACCATAACAAAGAATGAGGACCCAGGAGGAGAAAAAAGTCCCAGCATTTTATTTGTTTCTGTCGGCTGGCACTGCATATAAAACGTTGGGACATGACCACGCAGCAATTAACACACACACAAAATGCATCTCACACAAGCATAAATGCTGGCAACGATGCCGGCCATTTACGTAGTGCAGGGTTGGCCCAAACTTCACCATTTCCATGACAGAATCATGCCTGCTTTAACGCAGTGCTGCCTGAGGGCCTGATACTGAGCTTCATCCTTCTCCCTTGCACACAGGGATTTCTTCAGATGCTCTGACTCTTTTGATGATCTTATGTACTGCAGCTGATGAGATATTCAAAGTCTTTGCAATTTTACATTGAAGAACAATCAATTTGAAATTGTTGCTACAATTTGTGGATGCAGTTTTTTGCAGACTGGCAAACCTCTGCCTTCTGACTTTTAGTGTGACTTCTGAGAAACTCTGCCACTCTAAGATGCTCTTTTTATACCCAATCATGTTTCGGACTTGTTGCCAGTTGACCTAATTAGTCGCAAATTGCTCCTCCAGCTGTTTCCTTTCAATACCAGTTCCTTTTCCAGCCTTTTGTTGCCCCGTCCCAACTTTTTTGAGATGTGTTGCCGCCATCAAATTCAACATAAGCAAATATTTTTTTCTTAAAATGGTACATTTCCTTAGTTTGGTTATTTAATATATTTTCTATGTTCTACTGTGAAGGAAATATGAGTTTATGAGATTTGCAAATCATGCATGCATGCAAATCTATCAAGTGTATTTCACAACAAATTCAGCAACAGCGAGACTTAATCATCAGTGTAGCATTAATGATTTACTGTAACCTATTTAAATGTTATACTGTGGCTCAGTCACTGCATAAATTCACTCACGTCCTGCTGACAAATTTAATTCATTAGTTTACACCTTTAAAAAGCCCACGTTGGGAGTGTTCACTTCATAAACTTAACCCATTTAAATTAGCATTTCCAATAAAAACAAGCAGAAATTTCAGACTTACTCCTCAGCAATTTTGTTTTCAGCAAACAAAGCAATCCAATTTTGTAATAGTGATGAAAAGCAGTTGTCATTGCTTTAAAAGCAGAGGACAGTCTTTAAGAAGACATGCTTTTTCATGCCCACACATCTGCTTCAGCTTGCCAGGAACACCACTGTGGACCACTGAGAAGAGTGTCACACGGGCAGAGAAAAATGTCTGTAATATCAGGTTTGGCAGGATGAGAGAAGAGGAGGAAGGGCGAGAATGAGGGAAGCGGAGAAGGGAGGAAAAGAAGCAAGCCATTGTACCTTCATCTCAAGCGCTCTTGGGACATTTCAAGCCCTCAAAATGGACTGCAACTTGCCACTGCTGTAATAAGGGTTATGATTTTCCCTTCAGGGGGTGGGGAAGTGCGACAACCTCCTGTTGTGAGTAAGTCTAACCAGTGGCTTCGAAGCTCCCAGAATCATCTTGTTTGTGTTGCTGTCATATTCCCCCCCCCTCCACAGAAGCTTTGACTAACTGTACCACCGGGTCACTTCTTACTAATTGGGGTCAATGCAGAATCGAATTGTGTTCATATGGGCTAATTTATATGTCTATTTCAGTTGACAGGCGGGGGGGAATAGGATTTTTGCTCTGTTAATCTTCTTAGGTTTTGTGTACTGCTAATATAGTGTGAACTGTCAGGTTTAAGCCCTTTCATTTTCTCTTTGATGCACGACCTTGTAATGTGGTCTCTCCTCTGTTACAGACCGTGTCAAAGAAAATTAGTGCTTTCTGACAGTCTATCGGTTATTTCCCTACACACAGCACTTTCTCCTCTCCTGCCTCTTCTGCTTTCCCGCTTTCTCTTTACCTCATTACCCTTTAATAATCTCCCCTTTCCTCACGCACACACAGAAACACACATATTGACGCCATAATGTATAGGGGTTTGTTTGGTGCGCGGTGGAGGCCATATGTTCTCTTTGCAGCTAAAGTTTCTCTTATCCAGCCTCTGCAGCAAAGAAAGAGGGGAGCCTGGGCCTATTGTAGCCTGACTCCATGGAAGGAGGGAGTGAGGGAGAAGAGAGAGAGATGGATGGGAGGCAGAAGAGGCAAGAGATAAATTCTAACAGGGGGCCCTCCTATTGTCACTATAATTAGGAAATGAAGCAAACAAATTATAGTCTGTGTGTGTGTGTGTGTGAGCGTGTTTGTGTGTGCGTGAGTGCATTTGTACATCCTTGTTTGTTTATTTTTGCCTGTCTCCCAAATGATAAGTGCACTCCACTGGCGCAGTCTTCAATATAAGTCCTAGCTACTTTAACCAAAGTCATCAACACAGGGTCTCTCTCCGTGAATGAAGACGGCCCAGTCGTGAGGGCTCAGTTTGCGTGGCGGATGCTTTTAGGCCGATGTTCTCATTGAAAGCATGAGAGGGGCTTGGAGAGATGGTTTATAAAAATGGCTTTTGAGGACGATACGTTGCAGAGCAGTGAGTAATGTGTTCATTTTTAATATCTGAGCACACTTAATGCCGAATGTGTCAGTGTCACAGTTTCTGCCTGCTCGCCTGCTAAATAATTCAAGAACCAAAGCAGGAATTAGTTGTGTACTCTGTCTTGTTACCTTAATAGTTGTGCGAGTTTACTTTTGAAGGTTCCGCTGCGGATTTTTATAAACAAATAAATCCACAGACGTTAGCATAATTGTCAAAAACACATCACACTAACAGCATATTAGAGATGATTGGCGGCCAGCTCCAGCCGCTAAAATTGCATTTAATGCTCTTGCTAAATCATGCAGAAGGAAATTTTACGCATACAGCTCGCTGTCCCAGGAAGTATTGCACAAATTAGACAATTCAGCAGCTTGTGATTTACGCTAAATGCTAACATTTAGCACCAATGACAGAAGCAGCATGTCCTGCACGAGGGCGGATTGTGGGAGTGGGGAGGTTTTCTTTACTTATACTGGTCAAACTAAGTTAGCATGAAGTCACATATTGATAATTAATGCATATTTATTAAGAGCAGTCAAGAGCTTCCTTACTATAATTATGCATTTTAATGATTCTGTAACTGTGACAATTAATCTTGTTTGAAAGTCGGTCTCTTTTCCTCTCTAAGTGATTATTTAGCTATAAAACTGACTTTTTTAAGTGTACATGGCAAACTTTTTAGCAAGTTGTTAACTGCTGCTAACTGATTCTGTTCCCTCCAAACATATTGACTTTATTCTGTTAAATGTCCCAAGCTGTTATAGTGAGTTAGTATCCACATTACTGGAACCCTGGAACTGTTCAGCTGCACTGAATGATGAAGGAACTGCCGAAGATTGTAAGCAAAGGATGGATATGGACACTGTGGCATAACCCAGCGGTTGTGGAAGTCCTGTCTTGGAGCTCTGAGCTGAGCACTTCGGCCACCACTATTTTGGTATTTTTTAGCCAGACATGAAACATAACGGGCGGGTCTGACTGTGGTGGACGAAGGGACTCTGAAGGCGTGTACAGTAGTGCTTTATCAATCACAAGATAGGCACTAATTCATACTCTTTGGTCTTTGTGGGACTCTAATTTAGAAAATAAGTAACCACTGTTTCAGTAGGACGTAAACTCTTCAGGAAACTGTTAGAAGAGGTCAAAGATCAAGTAAGCCAAAGCATCTTTTCCAGTGCCCTGCAAAATGCCAACTGTAAAAAAGGGTCGTTACCATTAGTAACATTAACTACTACTACTACTACTACATTGCAAAACCAAGTCAAATATTAGTCTTTTACACTTCTGGATCTACTATTGCTTCAGTACCTGTTTCACTGGGTTCATCAGCTAGATGCTAACTTTTGTCTGTTTTAGTGCTAAGAGGTTTGTGAATAGTGGAACAAAAATGTGGTTGCTAAAGTTAAAGTGCAGAGTCAGCCTCTGGGTTTGGCACTAAAGCTTTCATAATACATGATTTTGATCAATTATTTGTAAAGAAATATCTTTACAGCAGCTTTAGGTCTTTGGGAAGGGTTGATAGGCTGGAACAGTTGCTATTCTGTAGATGCTAGTAATGAAGGGTACTGCATGATGCGCCAGGTATGCTGAGTAGAGTGATCTAACGTTAATAACATCACTCGCTTAAATCTACGTGCTACCACTCCTCACAAGTGTGGTTTTGTGCGTTTACAATAATTAAACCCATGCACTGCAGTTCATTTGACAATAATATAATGGCGTGGAAAAATGCTGCACATACCACCTAATTATGCCAAATAAATCCAGTCGCTGAATTTAGTGCGAGCTGAAACCCGCAGAGAATCGACTTTGCTCGGCCACCGTCATGGCAAACGAGCGGGTCAGCTCGCAGTGACACTTTAGCAGAGAAGCCAGATGTCCATTGCTCCACCTGCACTCTCAGTCTGTGTGGGATCAGTCAGGAGTGTTTGATGTCAGGCTGTTCGCACGCTTGTGTGTCTGGGGAACATGCAAGTGTTAAAAGGCAGCATCGAAATTCTGCAGGGCTTACTCATATTGATTAAGCCTGTTTATGTGTCTGCGCAGCGAGTGGATCTACGCGTCTGTGAAAGTGTTTGTGTCTTCTTTGTGCGTCTCGTGTTTTATGAGAAAACAATGCCTGACATAGACGGATAATGAGCACTTTAACTGGTTTCCTAATATCCCTGCTGCTCAATGCGGCCTTTGTTTGGGATCGTTAGCAACATTTGTCAAAGTCGATCTTGTGTTTAGACAGTCCCGTGCCTATTTGGACATAATCTAAATTCCTTTAACATTCCATCATCATCATCATCATTGCTCTTTAATTTTTTCCCCCTCGGCTCAGTTTACTTTGCTGCAGTGGAAGCACCTGCCAGCTATTCACTCAGCCACTTAAGACGGGGGAATCCAAGCAGAGAATGACTCACAGTTCTCTTATTAGCTAGCAGTGTGTTCAGGCGTTTCTACGAGAGAGAGAAAAAGTGAAGACGAGAACAAGAGCTTTGTGATTTATGCCGATACTCAGTGTCTCCTGGTCTCAGATCTATGTGGGCCCTTGTCAACTCTCAACATTTATGTGTGCACTTAAAATGTATTTCTACAGCCCTGTGCGTGTGTGTATCTATAGGCTGTGTGTCCAGCTCCTACAGCTGCGCACCGATGGCTTCCAGATGTCCATCCATCTTAAGGTAGCCCACGTTGACGGGTGAACTCTCCACTGTCTGTAAGGCACGGCCGCCATCGTTCATCCTCACTGCCCGCCTTGCGATTAACTGTGACCACACACACAGAAATGTTGGACAAACAAGGAAAAAAAAAAAATCAGCACCCACTTGTGAGCTCGCAAACTAAAGCACACAAACGCATGTGCAGTCCAAACGCCAATGCACTCCATCACGGATTTACACTCGCACACATAAACAGACACTTAGGCGAGCTGGAGATTCCCTCCCCCTTCCCTCTTTTATCTCATCACGTGTAGAAATAGCCCGTCTTCTCTTCCCCTCCTTTTTTTTTTTTTCCCCGAGCCATAAAACCCTTTATGTGAGAATAAGTGAGCGCCAATGGAGACCAATTCATCAAATAGATTTTAGTGGGCCTCTGTGGAGAGAATGAGCTAAAACATTTCTTAAGAGTTATCAGTCTAGTTTTTGGGTGTGAGACAAAACCCAAGGTGCTAAACATGAGTTACGGCTCACTGCGTGGCATTGTTTGAAATTTCATCAGCCTCGGGAGTGAGTAAAATAAAAAGGATGGCGTCCTGTTATAAAGACACCAATTTTCTTTCCTTTTTTGTGTTTTTTTTTTTTACTGCTCTCGCTTACTTGTTGAATTTATTCCTGAATTCTTTTTTTTTTTTTAATCAATGGGAGGGAGCGAAATTAAGCTCCAAATTGAAATTGTAAAGAGGCAACAGGCAGAAAGTGAATGAGGAGCTAAGAGAGCTGTACCGAAGGAGTGTGTGTGCGTGTGTGGGGTGTTAGTGATGAAAGAATATATCAGCGAGTGCCTGAGAGAAATAAGAGAAGGAGAGGAATGAAAGCCAGAGAGAGATAGACATGGAAAAACATTAAGGGAATGAAAATAGGAGTGAGGTTGACAGGCTCTGTGTTAGCTACTTCTGAGTTAAACCACAATGAGAGAGCAGGGAGCACACACACACACACGCACTGGATTTGAACTGGGCTGAATATATTTGGTCAGACACACTTTCTTTGAAAAACTGAAAAACACACACATTGCTTTCCGCACGTTTAAGGCTATGAGTGCATGTGTGTGTGTGTGTCCTACAGTGGCAGATGCCGGCAGGCCTCAGCCAAATGATGGAGACGATAGCTAATTGCTCAATCAGGCAATCTAATCTGGCCAATCTCATTTTCAGTTTTGTCTGTCACCCCCCCCCCAACCCCCCAACCCCCCAATACATTTCCTGACCTATCTGCTCAGCAGCTGCTGGACCGAACCAAAATGCAGAAAGAGGAGGGAGAGCAGGAAAAAGCAGGAAGGGATACACGTATTAGAAAATCATTCAAATCATTAGATTTTTTTTTTTCTGGAAAAGATAAAGGAATCTTTATTTTGAAGCACTTTTTAGAAACTTTATTAAGTTTGCCTTGCTAATGTTAATGCTTTGGCAAGCTTCTGCAAAAGTACTGCAGAAAAACAAACCAAAAATTAAAGCATGTGTAACGGCATTAAAGGATAAACAGCAGCCAAAGGCGTTTTACGCTACTGCAACTCTTAGCACAAATGGTTCGAACAGTACAGCGAGTGCCAAAATACGTGATATTTGGGTAGAGCGAACCATTAAGGGAAATCAGCTGAGAGCACGAGTTTCTCGCTGGGGTTTTACTTTGTAAACTCAGCTTGTGTTAGAAGGAAAGAAAAAGCAGATGGATCACCTTTTTTTTTTTTGTTTTGTTAAGAGCTGATTCCTTCCTTACTGCACATTTCTGTTTTGAACTTGGTACACACTTGACAGTGTTTGCCTCTTATGACCAATCTCTCTGCCGGCATTTCTCTATTTTTGTCTCTCTTGTGGGAAACGCTGAATTCGAAGGTTTCTTCTGTGTGATTGGTTGGCTGACGGAAAAGCGGGCTGACCTTTCTTTTGCGCTTTTCTAAGTTGAGCGCTTTTGGAAGCACTCCGCTCTGCCAAGAAAGCTGCTGGGTACAGCGCCTTTTAAAGAGCACCTTGCAGTCGCTTCCCTTCGCCTTGTGTGTCAAACAAGCAGCAGAAGTGTGGAAAATGCTGCAGCTAGGGGTTAGGAAGAGCTGGATGACTGACCGGTGCCTTTAACAGCTCTTAGTGGTGCTCAGTTGGTGGCATGGGAATTGGTTATCTTCCTTAAATAGTACATTTAGAAGGTCTTTGAACAAAAGAGGACTTTTGTAAATGAAAGCACAACTGGAATGGAGAAGTCATCTCATTGCACAAACACCTGCTCTGATTGTGGGCGAGACCTCTCCTTGAATGTCAGGTCTCTGGGGTGTATCGGTGACGTGTCAAGAGGCTATTAATTACGCCATTTCTGTTTGGTGTGTGTGTATTTGTGTGTGGTAAACTCCATATGGGTAGGGAGATGGTGTGGGACTCTTATACACATATCACCATATCACCCAGGCACCGTTCTCTCGTGACCCGGGGAAGAAGCAGTCATGCACATTAACCCAGCTCCCGGCAGATGTAAGGGAACCGCCACACACACAGACACACACACACACACACACACACACACACACACACACACACTTTCTTTGTATACACACATCATTTCTAAATCAGGAATGCAACAAGCAGCTACCTCCAGGGCAGACATTGTAAGCTAAAGCAACAGTGCCGAACGCTGTAGTTCCTCTGGTGGCCCCATGACTCTGGCTCCAAAAGTGAGACAGCCCCATAGAAGGTCCAACCTTACATCAGAAATAAACATATTTGCAGCCTTTGACTCACCTCTTTAAACTGTATCAAGGCTTTAAGTTATGCATTACTAATAGTGTTGCTACTTTAAGAGTCAGGTGAGCAACAGTAGCAGTAAAGTTATAACACTGAACAGGACCTTTTGTCACATGTGCTCACCCTGAGTACGTGAAAGGGTCTGGGGAAGCTGTGGAGAACGTTACGCTGCTTGTAACATTTTTCAGCAGGACATTTTTTGGTGGCGGGTATGGTGAGGCATATACATGGAGGGACGCACAGAGCAATCTAGGCAGCGGCACCCTGACTGCCATTAGGATGAAATCCTTGGAGCTGCTTTCAGACCCTACACTGGTGCAGTAGGTCCTGGGTTCCTCCTGGTGCACCACATTGTCAGGCCTCAAGTGGGAGAGTATGCACGCAGTTCCTGGAGAATGAAGGAATTGATACCACTGACTGACCCCCACACTCGCCTGACCTAAATCAAACAGAAAACCTCTGGGACATTATGTACCAGCCCATCCGATGCCGCCAGGCTGCACCTCAGACTGCCCAGGAGCTCAGAGATGCTCTAGTCCAGATCTGGGAGGAGATCCCCCAGGACACCATCTGTCATCTCATTAGGAGCATGCCCCGACATTATCAACCATGCATAGAAGCATGTAGGGCGGGATACAATCTACTGAGTACCATTTTGATTTGCTGAAAGGAAATTTCGGCAAAATGGGCTAGCCTGCTGCATCAATTTTTCACTTTGAATTCAGCCCTCTGTAGGTGGATCATCTTAATTTCCATCAAACGACCTGGCATGCTTTCATTCCTAACACATTACCCAGTCCACATCAGTGCAGATATCCAGCAGCATTTTTCCCATTATGATCTGATGTGTTTTCAGAGTCTATATATATTTAGCATATAGCGTATCTATATTCTTATAGTTGTAGTTTTATAAAAATGTAAAACTACTAATATATGGAATATCCACAGAAAGTATGATTTGGTATTGTATTTGTTAAAGATACAACACATTTGTGCATAATAGATACAACTGAATAGACACTAAATAATTGCCCTGCTAACAAGGCAAGGGGAAGACATCAGTCAGTAGAATCAAAAGTCTTTCATCCCCGAACACGTGGCTGGGTGTCCCTCTACCTGTGTGTGCGAGTTAATGAAGAAGAAACACATTTGATAGTGTCAGCAGTTACCACAGGGGAATGTAAACGTGTGAGATTAATATATATATATATATATATATATATATATATATATATATATATATATATATATACTTTTTTTTTTTTTACATTGTATTCCGTTTGAATATGTGAGCATGCAGTATTGAATTATGTGTGAGTCTGTGAGTCTTGATGTGTGTGATTGTGAGCAGGGACACCTGTCTGGGAATAACGGGGAGCAGAGCAGGGATGTGATCAGGAGATGAGTGTTTCCAAATGCCGTTCTGTCAGCGGGCTGGAGGGGTGGCATACAAATGACATGTGTTCTGACTGCAGAGGACAAGGAATCTGGGGGGAAATCATATGTGTATGTGAGAGAGGAGGCGTATGTGTCCCCGACATCCCCTGTGCCAATCTGCAGTCATGACTGTGTTTGTGTACCACAAATCCATGCCAAAGCTCTTTCTGTAGCATATGCATTTGGACCAATGTATTCCTCCCTTCTACACAATTGTTCTTCTGCCAGAAAATACCTTTTAGCAGCCGGCTGCTCTGCATATGGAGCTTTTGTGCAGCACAAAACAATCCAAATAAATTCTGGTGTTAATAAGTAAAACAGAAATAAGGTTAAAGCGCCACAGATGGCTGAGGGAGGAGGAACGAGGCAAATATTGCAATGCTACAAAATCGCTGCTTCACATAAAAAAACCCAACAACAACAACAAAAAAAACACTTTAATAACAGCACTTTAATTACTCTAATGACTAATGACATGGAGAGTGGGCCCTGTGTTGGTTGACAGAGCTACTACCATGTTGTGGGTTTATACTCAGTCCAGACTCATCACTAATGACGGCTTACAACACACAGGGTGAATACTTACAGAACACAGTGATAGGACTCTTCTGGTTTAGCACTGGACAGCCATAATATTGTCATACCTAACTCCAGTTTCATCAGTCTTGTCTAAACTGACGCCTGCTTAATGATGAAAAGCATGCTACAGACACAAGGGCACTTGATCACAAGAGACGACTTAGCTTGAGATGTAGCTGGAAGCAGTTTTCACCCTTTGTGTTTCCATGCTCATCTGCAGCAGAGTGAATACACCACAACGAGACTGTGACTATTCTGCTGTTCAAGCCATACTGCTAATAGGAGACACAGGTTTGTGCTACAGTATATGCTTCGTTTGGGTGCACACAAGTCAACGTTTCAAACAGGACTGAAGCAAGCAGCAACTTCAGGGTCGAAAAATGAAATATTGGTGAGGCTTGTAATCTGCGTTTGATGACCCAAACTTACATTTTGCCTTTAACACATTAAACCTTTTTAAGAAAATGACCTCAACCTGACAGCCTCGTGAAACCTTTAAAACCCATTAAACAAACCACATTCGGGGTAAAGGTCGACAATTTAGAGGATGCAAACTTCTTGCCTGACAGCAACAATTAGCAAAACTGCCCTCCATTTGCATTTACGTTGCCCTCCATTAAAGCCGAATAATTCTATGATACACTTGAGCAGCGTTTATTGCTTCAGCGTGGCAGGTAATCACCTGGTTTCATGTTCTGTTTAATAGAAGTAATAAGAGGCTGGTGGTTGAACAGCCTTATACACGGATTCATCTCCCATCATCATCATGTGCTGGCAGTTGCTGAGAGATGAGCCTGTGTTTTGGTTCGTGTCTTGACATTGTCACATGGAGTGGATTTACTGTATGAATGTCCGGGCTCAGTAGATAAGGTTACTGTTAATGATGACTATTGATTCACACTATATTTAGTTATGCTTGACATTGGATCAGTGTGAGGAATGGCATGTGATAAGCAGCCCCTCTGAAGTCAGCAGAGACGCTTGTTGTTCTTGGCTTCATCTCTTCTCAAAAGCACTAAATCACAGAAATGAGTTTACGCTGACTGAAGTGTCTCAGCTTGTGTGTACATGTCTCCATAATCTGACAAACTGACAGTTGATAGTTTGATAAACTGTGTATAGGCCTTCAGAGCCTTGGCTAGTTTGTTGGAATTCATATGTAATATGTTTTATTTATTTGGTGCAATCTGCTACATTTAACATTATCCCTGAAATATTCCAACAATCTGTCTTTTCACATCATGCGATACAGTTGGAAGAGGTTACAGGGCTTTAAAGATTCAGGAACGGTTTTTATCCAACAGCCATGACTGAACTCGAGTCTCACTTTTCCAGTATCATTCCAATGCTCACCAGATGCACCATAACAGTGCTTTTTAATCTGTCGTATTTTTAAAGCATTTTAAATTCTTACTTTATTTTTTTTATATAAGTTTATAAATTGCTTTTTTTGAAATATAGTATTAAATATTGTTTTTTTATTTATTGGGCATGTGTGCAATTTAAGAGGGCATTTAAGAGAGACAAGATGCGTCACATGCAATAACAACAGGTGCTCTTTCTTTATATTCGAAGCACAAACATATTCGGGGAGGTCTTGAATGATTAGTGATTCATAAATCACTGATAAGTTCAAAGCAATTATCTGGGAAAGTGTTAAAGTCAGAATTTGCAGTTTGTTCAGACTGTATATCTTTATTTCATGTATGCATGTAGGCATTGTGCTACTGTAAATGACCTTATCTCAAACGATTCATTTGTACAAAGGGCAGGTTTATAAGATTTTCTTTGTGCTGCGAATCTTTTTGTTTGTTTTGGTGTGCGTGAAGGTGATTATGATTTTATAACATTTTACTGGACATTACAAATTCATATTTTTAATTACATGTAGAACATAGATCCTGCCATATACAGTAGGCTACATGTGTAATTTAACGACTACATGTTAGTATATATATATATATATATATATATATATATATATATATATATATATATATATATATATATACTTACGTTATTTAGTACCTGCTGACAAACCAGGAGGAAACCACAACTTTCTTTCATCTGAAATAAACTCAAGGAAAGCCCTGGATCTGAAACGTGGTAAGATGATTTATTAGACTGTGTGAAACTGTCTGATAATGTGATGTAGGCATGGTACATGCTAACAAAAGGTATTGTAAAGATATGAAAATATGTGTGCCTTGTAATGTGTAGCTTGTCCTTTAGTGTACCCTGGGCACAAAAAAAACAAACCCCAACCAACAAATGTCACAGTAAAAAGCGCCGGCTTGTCCAGTTTGGCTAAACTTTTACAGTGTAACTCTACTTTCTTCAGATTGTTGTGCCTGCCTTTGTGAGGCAGCGGTAACTGCTGCTGTCACTTAAAACTAGAAAGTGTAGTGATGGCGGTGGGGGGCATAGGTATAGCTAAATTATAGGTGAGGTACTCACTGACAAAGACAAGCCAAACTGTGAGCATGCCATAGTTTCAGGTGATCATCAGCTCATCTTTCCTCAATCACAGTGTAAAACCCAATGGTCTGTTTGGGATCCAGAAGTCCAAGGTGTAGTTTCAATATCTTTAAAAAAAAAAAAAAACTCAATTACTGTTTTGATTGTTTTATCAGCTTTACACTAAAAACATCTCAAGTAAACCTGATTTTAAATGCATAAAACATCCATGACAGAAATGATGGATGGCTTCTGTTTGGATTCCCACAGCCGTAAAACATGGCTGAATGTGAATTTTCATAAGCTTTAAAGCTGGAATTGGTGTCGACAGTACTTCTTTACGCAGTATTACAAGGAAGTAAAGCCAATGTCAACATAACAAAGGGCAAGAATCCCTTTCTGAGATTGGAAACTTGTCCAGCTCTGTATATTTCCTTGAGTTAATCTACATTTTGCCTCTTGTCTCGCATTCCCTCGAGTCATATCAAATTCAAAATACACCTTAGCAGATCCCTTTTCCCTCTCACTCTATATATGTATCTATTATCATGGAGGAAAGCTAAGAATAACACTCATGTCTCTGCTTTTTTCCCTCAAGTGTTAAATCAACAAGCCCTTACTGTTAGCACTACTGTATACATCCAGGGGCCTGCTCTGAACATTTGTTAAGGTAAGTCGGCGTGAGGAGACTGTGCGTGTTGTGAATATGTGTCAACGGAGCAGGAAATACCACACTTCATTGGCAATGAGTGCTGCTGATGGTTTGTTTGCCTGTTGCGAGTGCGCTTTTAAGGTTCCTGTATGCGAATGGCATTAAATTGGCCAGTGCCAATGCGCCTTTTCTAATGCACATACGAGTGCATGCCTGTGTTTGTGTGTGCGTTCTCCTCCGACAGCTGGCTGATCTTGCTTGTCACACACGCTGTTCCCTTGTAAATAAAAGTTTGAAGATGATTGATTATGGCGGCCTATTCCTCATGAATCCGGTTTTGTTTGTGTGTGGTACACGAAGCAGCGAGCAGCACGACGCTCCCATATTCTCTGCCACATATGGTGAAACCCCATGGCACATTACAACTATTCACATCCCATAAAACTCACTGCTGGGTAATCATACTTACATTTAAATCACTGCTTTTGACAAGCTGCTTGCCAAATCACTCGTTCTTTTGTTGCTTTTAATTTCCTGTCCCTTAATGAAAGTAAATAATATAAAACCTACTACAATAAACACATTTTTTTCACCTCACTCGTCCGATTTTCCGTGAGTTACATTTTATAAGGCCGTCCATTTGAGATTTTAAGAAGCGTTTAATTTGTGAGCACAGAAAAAAAAATGCTGTTGCATTGTGTCATACTTTTATTTTTGTCCATTTTTCTTGATGTAATGAGTTTAAGCCTTTATTGAATCTGTGGACTCACAGGGACAACTGTTACCATTACTACAACTATTTTCTGAATTTTGTGTTGTTTAGAGATACCTAACCTGAAGTTTTGACTTATTATGGGTGGCAAAAAATGTTTTTAAGTGGTGGAAAATACAAAAAAAAACCCCCAAAAAAACCTGTTTAGTCACCAAGCAGCATCACCTTCAGGTCACATTCATAATTCTCCATCATTAGATTCATTGTGCTAGATTAATTAACCCTGGGAGAGGTGAAGAGAACAGGGCAATGTACCTAACAAGCACAAAAGCTGCTACAACATTTAAACTGGAGCTGCACAGAAAAGACTTTATGGTAGAGAATAAAAGTAATAGAAACAATGTATTGACTCTGCTGATTCCACTGGCTGAACAAAAACAAAGCTTTTGGCTGGGTGAGCAAGACAGCCGTTCAGGTGAGCTGAGCCCACTCCTGCTGTAGTTAGAGCCCTTTGGCTGAGGATTGATACAACCTATGATGCTTCAGTGCAGTGATAAATTACTGTTCTAGACTACCATGGACTGAAGTGCCGCTGCGCTGGCGTTCCACTATTTTAACTCCTATAGCAACTACAATTGTAAAATACTAAGGTATGCCAGATATGTATTCTATGAAATTGCTAATAGGGATTTTCATTTATCAGCATAGCACAAATTTCAGAGGGATACTGAATGACTCCTACAGGGTGACAGATATAACTCTCGAGGTAACTAGCCAACAATGCTATCACATCAGCATCTGGAGTTTTTCGAGCTAAGAGTTACACATCGCCTTTGTTTATGAGAAACAGCTGTTGCAGCTAACCACTAAATCTGTTGATAGCCTGTGAATTGCTCATGCTAATCACCAAAGGTAAATGCAACTTGCTACCACTTAAACCAGCCTTTATCATTAAGAGCAATTGCTAATGCTAAAACCTAAAGCTGTAAATGGATTTCAGTTTGGAGTTTTCTAAACTAATCTCCAGAAGCTTTCGCCTACCCCTTACTGTCTGCACTATATTCCTTTATTTAAAGTCAGATCCGCCCCGATTGCTGTCTTGCCTTTTATGTTTTTGTTTCTGCCAGCATCAGACCCCTCCATCAATCTCTCTTGTCTCCTTTCATCTTGCTTCACTCTCCGTCTGTGTTTGTCCTTCCATCTCACCGACAGCATCACTCTCTAACTTCCTGACTGAACCTTGACCTCACTCCATTTTGCCGCTGACAGAAGCCAGGCCTCGCTGTCATCTCCATCAGTCAGTATCTGCGCAGACATGCAAGTAATAAGTCGGATCCCGTGTATGTTCCCAGCATTTTTGTGCTTTTATCCAAACTGATAAGAATCAGAAGAATCAAGCGTTCCTCTTTTACGTAAAGGTGCATGTTACACAAACTAGGCAAAATATAATGCAAAAAGTCTGTTTTGTGGTTAAAAATATCTTTGTGTATTCATTTTTTTTTCTTGCTTTCCTACAACCCCCAAAGAGAGTAATAGCATAGTAAGGGCAAAGGAGCAAGTTATTCCAGTCAAAGAAAAGCAAACTCATTCCACTTATTTAAAACTCAACATGTCTTGTAGTGTTGAAATATGTAATACTGTCTCGTTAACGGTGACTTTCCCTCTGAGGTTGTTGAACCTCTGTTGAGAATGGCTGCTCTACAAGGAAGCCTTTATTTCTTGCCTCAGAAGCTGACTTTTACTGCAGCAATGATAGATCGCTAAAGAAAAGAAAATAAGTTGCTCTTAACCTTTGTTGTCCTTAAAAAACATCTAGACAGTGTAATTATCATTGTTTGTGTCTGACCAAGCCCGTGTGAATGAGAAAAATAGCAGCAAAGCACGTTCAGATATGCAGTAGGCTGTCTAAAGCCTTTTTGTCTGTTCTGTAGTGGGTGGTCCTGCTGAGATCTTAGCACTGCTTGCTTTCACAGATTAGTGAAGCTTATTAGGAAATCTCTAGCCATGTATCCAAATCCTCAGACTAACTTTCTGAACTGTATTAAGAAATGGTCAGCTTACTTTTATGAGTCAGAGGAACTCCTCTGTGATCACTCTGCATGGATTAAATAGAGTTATATACTTTTCTCCCTTTGATGTGTATAGCATTAAAGAGTTCACTGTATACATCCTATTTGCAGTAGTGACTGAACTGCAATAGTGACATTGATAATATTTACTGCTCATGTTGATTTAAAGATTTGTTTCTGGTTTAAAAGTAAAAAAAAAACAAAAAACTGTGTGCTTTTGGTGCCTAAATGTCTAGCTCACTGCTAGCATTAACTGATAACTTAGCCCATTGCTAGCATTAGCTAATATCTCAGTACTTCATCATGTCATCCACTGGTTTTAGAACATTTGCAGTTTAAAATGTGCATTTCAAATAAAACAATATGCTAACATTAAAGCTTCAAAATGCAAAGTCTAAAACCAATGGGTGCATCATGGTTGCCGTGTCCATCTTTTATATACAGGCTATGATTGAAATGCAACTTCCCAGGGTCAAGGCTGGATCTGACTATAACTGTAACTGTAATTTTAATATAATCTTGATCCCATATGGTGTACTAATACAAAAGATGATCACTGCATGAATGATGTCCAGTGATGCTGCGCACCCCAGACAAAAGGGTTTGTTTTTAAAGTCCATGTTTTAAAGGTTTAGGCAGAAAAAAATGTAGATGTACATCTCCATAAGGCAAAGACACACACAATCATAATCTGGTTCCTTAAAAAAGTTATACATACTTTTTCTAGTATTATATCTGATTTCCACTTGTTTCAACAACCCAAATAAGATGCCTAAGCCAACAAGAATATATATTAACTCTGACAATAAAACAGATTCGAGTACTTCCAAAAAAGTCATCCTGGAAAATACTAAAAGTTTCTAAATGTTTTTAGCACACACTGGCCAACCTGCCTGATTTATTCCTCGTGTTAAGAGTTCCACCTACAACTTATTGTTAGCAGGCTTTCTCTTGTTAAAACTATAGCAATTCTCAGAGGTAGTTAATCTTTGCACCAGTTATTTGGACAGGCCCCAGGCCTCACACTGTGCGCTCCTTTTGTGCCTTCCTACTAGACACCAGGATACATTAATGCAAGACATGAGAAAATATAGAGGAAATGTCAAGAACAGGCCAGACAATAGGGCTGCAGGAAGCTGAGTATGTGTGTAATAGTGCACATATGTACACATTCATGGGCAGGAACGGAAAGCCAAAATCTTAATACCATTAAGCTGGAGTAAAAGTGGATGTAAAAGCCAAAATAATACAGTTAGTCATAAATGTGCATTCAATTGTTAAAGATTGGATCAGGAAATATGCCTTCTCCTCAAATCAAGCCTTCTTGATTGCACCGAGGAAGGACAATCAGATCCAGACAATGCGTCCCCCTGTCACAAGCAGCAACATGCATCCTGAAGCACTCGTCACGTCCCAGTAAGTGCAGACTGGCAGAGGGAAACCAAGCACGTTCGCTTTCCAAGTACAGTCAGATAATAATCTAAATTGGCAGCCTGGTGGCATGAAAAATAAGCCAACGATCTGGAGTCAAGTGTTCCAGCTTGGAGAGACATAAAGTGACTCCTCAGTGCACCGCGCTTCTCCGAGCTCTCGTTTTCCTTTTATGCTCTCTTTTCCTATCTCGCTCTGAACTCGACACGCATGTGCGCGCACAGTTCGGGTCATGCGCAGTGACACATGCAAATAGGAGCGTTCTCAAGTTGTGGATTTCAACACCTAATGGCACAGATAGGGAGCGCCTGAAAGGAACGAGGTTGATCTGCTGCCATGTATGTATGAGCGAAACCGGGAACTGCCAAGGGCTCCAATTTGGAGAGACATGAAGTATAAACTCCTCCACATAAGAATCCCAAATACTTCCTTCCCCCCCGTCTTCCTCACTCCGTCACCATCTGCTTCACTAAACAGACGTCCTTGCCCTGCACACACAGAGAACCAAGCTACATAAAAGCAACTGTGAGCTTGCATTTGTGATCATACGAGGACTAAAATTGGCTAAAATTGATGCTCTTGCTAATACAGTAATACATTGTAAAGACACGTGTATGTGTCTGTGTGTATGCCTCTTATAGGCTGACATGTATAGCTATAAACCCTGCTTAGGTGCTTTAAATAGCGTGTTTCATGTTTCAGTCTGTCAAAGTCAGAGCACACAGAATTATGGGCTGTCACTACAACATGTCATCTGTATGTGTGTTTGTGTGCATGGACGGATGTGGTTTGCATTAATATTAGCCATAGTGATGATGCCGTTCATGATGATGGATTGTAGGGATGCACTACGGGAAAGTCTGGCAGGGAGAGTGAACTGAGGGAGAGAGACAGAGACAAAGAGAAAGTGAGAGGCATTCATAATTGGATTCAGGAACATCTCCTGTCTACACCTCACTGTCTGTCTGTCCATCTGTCTCCGCTTCTTCCAATCAACAGCCCGGCCCTGCTGCGTCCATCCAAAGGGCCGGTCATCAACCCCGTCTGGACATGTAGTCATTAGTCTGGGTGTAAAAGAAAAAAAGAAAAAAAGAAAAAGACTGGAAAGCCAGGTTGTAATCATATAGGTGTTTTGGGGGTTGGCCTCCACTCACAAACACACACTCACAAACACACACACACAGGCTGCTACACACACACTTAACATTAAAGAGTGAGCAAAGCCTGGAAGCGCTGCCTGTGATTGCCCATCAGGAAATAGTGCTGTGGTGGAGTCTTTACATTTCAGACTGAACTCTTTCTCCTCTGGTTTCCTCTCTCTGCAGCCTATTTAGGGTTTTATGGCAAAATTACCCCATGTTACTGGGAAGCTTTTGTTGTGGGACCCTGCTTTACAGTGTCGTAACAGGCAAGCTGAATAGAATTTGTTTCATCTTCATGTACGTCTTTGAGTTTTGAAGGGTTGTTTAATTGATGAAACAATATAGTAAATACTTTATATCCTTGTCATAAATTTTAAAAGCACTGTTGAAAGGTTTCCCTTTAGCTCTTGGCCAGACTGAAATTGCTACGCCATGTGGATGATTTTAAAAGTATTTCATTCTCTTTGTGTTTTTATGGAACATTTATGTCTCCAAATGGGAGCATTTTTTTTCTATTTTAACTGGCTACTATATGCCTGAAAAAGCATTTTTAATGTAGTAGCATTAATAACCACAATTGCTAATATCACTTTTTCACTCCTGGTAAAAACCCAACCAAATTTTCAAGTTTTTGAAATATGTTTCCCCTTTAATAAAGTAAGTTAAATTAATTAAAACCTGGAACAATTTTCACCTGGCTTATCAATTACTGTAAGACCACTGGGAATGAAAAAAAAATCATAAGCACATAAAGCTTAAAAAAACTTTAAAAATTAACTACTATGTTTACTACAGCTTGAGGTTTTTCCCATTGTATTTTGATACATCTAGCCATTTTCAGTCAGTAGTTAGAATAATACACAGCTGATTTAAAATGCAAACTAAGTCAACCAAAACTCCCTTTCTAATTTTTTTTCTTTTGCAATTTAGCAATTATTAAAACATTTTGGATAACTACACTATATTGCCAAAAGTATTCACTCACCCATCCAAATCATTGAATTCAGGTGTTCCAATCCCTTCCATGCCACAGGTGTATAAACCAAGCACCCAGGCATGCAGACTGCCTCTACAAACATTTGTGAAAGAATGGGTCACTCTCAGGAGCTCAGTGAACTCCAGAGTGGTCCCGTGACAGGATGCCACCTGTGCAACAAGTCCAGTTGTGAAATTTCCTCACAACTAAATATTCCACAGTCAGCTGTTAGTGGTATTATAACAAAGTGGAAGTGATTGTGAACGACAGCGACTCAGCCACAAAGTGGCAGGCCACGTAAAATCACAGATCAGGGTCAGTGGATATTGAGGCGCATAGTGTGCAGAGGTCACCAACTTTCTGCAGAGTCAATTGCTACAGCCCTCCAAACTTCATGTGGCCTTCAGATTAGCTCAAGAACAGTGTGTAGAGAGCTTCATGGAATGGGTTTCCATCACCAAGCACAATGCAAAGCATCGGATGGAGTCCTGTAAAGCATACCAGGACTGGACTCCGGAGCAGTGGAGACGTGTTCTCTAGAGCGACAAATTACTCTTCTCCATCTAGCAATGCAATTCACAAATGTGTGCCAAAATTGTGCCAAGTGTAACGTTTGGTGGAGGGGCGATTATGGTGTGGGGTTGTTTTTCAGGAGTTGGGCTCGGCCCCTTAGTTCCAGTGAAAGGAACTCTTAATGCTTCAGCATACCAACACAGTTTGGACAATTTCATGCTCCCAACTTTGTGGGAACAGTTTGGGGATGGCCCCTTCCTGTTCCAACATGACTGCACACCAGCACATAAATCAAGGTCCATAAAGATACAGACAAGCAAGGTTGGTGTGGAAGAACTTGACTGGCCTGCATTGAGTCCTGACCTCAACCCGACAGAGCACCTTTGGGATGAATTAGAGCGGAGACTGTGAGCCAGGCCTTCTCATCCAACATCAGTGTCTGACCTCACAAAAGCGCTTCTGGAAGAATGGTCAAAAATTCCCATAAACACAATCCTAAACCTGTGGAAAGCCTTCCCAGAAGAGTTGAAGCTGTTATAGCTGCAAAGGGTGGGCCGACATCATATTAAACCCTATGGATTAAGAATGGGCTGTCACTCAAGTTCATATTTGTGTGAAGGTGAATACTTTTGGCAATAAGGTATAGATACTAATATCTGACTAAACAGCTCATTAACTACTAGCTTGCCAATTAGCTTATCATAGATATAGTTAGCATTTACTGACATATAATTAAAACATTTTTTCCCATACCTCATATAATCTAACTTACTTTAATTTCAGAACACAAAGAGCTAAAAAAAACCACTTATGATACTTGTTATAAGTTCAGCATATTTCTTACACTTACATGCTGTAAAACAGCGTACCATCTGTGAAAAGGTATTCTCTGTTGTTTGGTTGATGCATTTCTTTTACTGAAACATAGACTAAAAGCAGCAGAAAAGTCTGGCATTTTAAATGGATCATAAATCCCTGAGCAACACGGTGATCGCGAATATGCTAATTATGCCAATTTAGTTTTAGCATGGTCTGTATTCCCAGATACAATTAAGCAGGAATCTAGTTGTTAAAGATGTTGCTGGTAGTCAGGAAACTATGGAGAATTATACACAACTCCATGCATCATTATAGGTTATCTGTTATGTGTTTCCCCAAACTCCCACTGTTCTTATTTCTAATCAGAAATTACTTGATAAATATACTTTACCTTGAGAAAAATCAGCATCAGAGCCACGTCTTCCTCAGACGTTGCTAGAGAACTGATAGAAGATCTTGGTCTTGCTTTCACAAGGAACTGTGAACTGTAAAAAACTGTAGGTAGGCAGTTGTTTCCTGTAGTGGCCATTAATGGACTGAAAGTTAAATAACAGAGGCCTGATTACAATAAAAAATTAACACTATGGCTTCTTTAATTAATGACACACATCATTTGATTATTCACAACCTGAACTAAACCACTTGCTACACAATTACCGAATCTTACACGCTTCCATTACTGTGCTACTCCGCCCCTAAAAAGTCAGTTAAAATTCAGTTTGAAAGCAAATCTGGCAACAGAGTGAGTCAGAGTTACAACAAGACACACTGAAAAAAAAAACCACAGCAGAGGAAGCATGATGACAGGGCAAACAAGTCGAGAAAAAGAAGGGAAGTGTTACAGATTAATAATGCGGCTGATGGCCCTCAGGCTGAGACGAAGTGAAGAAAAAAAGAGGCAAACACGGATGGAAAGAACCGATGAGAACCAAAAACGAGGAACAGGAGGAAAACAGAAGATGGGAATAGTGTTTCCATCATTTCTTGCTCATTCACGCTCCAGCGCAGACCTGGGCCTCTGACAGGGTGACTCGACGGCACTGCTGAAAACACCCACTCCCACAATCAGCAGCAAAGAAAAACAGCTCTGCCAATTTGTTACCTGACTCGCCGCGGCGACTCGTAGCCCTGCTTTACTGCATGCTGCAAACTGCCTTTTAACAAGCCCGCAGGGTGATGAAGTGAGAAGTGTGTGTGTGTGTGGTGGTTAGTGCGTGTGTGTGTGTGTGTGTTGCTGAGGATTGGGGAGTGCATCTGGTTTTGCTTGCTTTTTTTTTTATATCAGATACAAGTGTAACACACATGCTGTATGAGTGCGTTGCTCGCGCATGCTTGTGTGAAGTTGTGTGCGCGCGTCTTGGTTCTCTCTAATTGTCCGGGCTTGTCTTAAAGGAATCTGATAGTTGACCCCGTTGGCCATTTAATGTCACCGATCCTTTTACACTTCCTGGAGCTGCTACAATAGCCGTTTGAACTACATCACAAACATACACACACACAGAGGCTCCCACTCATTTCCAAAATAAAGCTCCACAGCAATTGTAAGATCTTTATCTGCACTCTGAATTAAGGATACTGGAGGAGGGCAATTTGAGGGATGAACAGATAAACGAGGGGTGGAACAAAGACCAAAAGGAGGATGGCGAAGAGGAGGAGGAGGTGGGTAAAAATCTATCTTCTACATTACTCACGAGTGAAATATGCGGCTGGCGTGAGAGAGGTAGGGAGCTAACGAGGCGAATCGCTGACCAGTGCCAACACTCGGCCTTTTAGTGTAGATGCAATTAAATTACTCCCCTGTCTTTCTTCTTTTGTCTCCCTTCCCTGTTTCTTCTGTTTTTTTAATACCCTTGCACAGTCGGTGTATAAATTTTGCCGGTGACGTGACACGCTCGGCCGGTATCTTGTATTTCAATCCGCCTCGCTCCAAGGCAGTAAACCTGAGACGATAAGTCTGTTCTCCCTTTCTTTCCTTTTTGTCCTTTTCTGTTACAAGTTGTTGCTGCTGGCAGCTCTGATGTGAGCTGCGTCTGCCAAGACGCAGACAGCGTTTTGATGTCTGAGCAGTTTTCCTTTTCAGGTACAAAATTAGTACTTCAGCACTAACTTTGAAGCACTAACCATGAAGAACATTATAATTACTGAATATATTTGAAAAACATCTTGTTGATCCAAGTTATGCGAATAATTTGTAAGGGAATAAGTTCGACAGTATAGGGGCTGGAAGTGTGGAAGGAGTTGGAGCAACACAGAATCGCAAAGGCACCTTTGCCAAAGATGCACCCTGAAGTAGACATCAATCATGATCCAAGCATTATCACTTGGTTCAAAGGTCTTTCTTGCAGTTTGCAGCTGTTTCCTTTATGTCTCAGCAGATGATAATGCACTCCAGCACTGCTGCTACAGCTGGTAAAATCCAATCAATTGCTCCAGGAAAACAAATACTAAATAGCCTAAATAGCATCGTAAACAACAGTGAACGATAAACCTCTGTCAGCATATTACAGACTCCCACCTAAGATGAATGACAGAGGGATGTGGGCCTCCCACATTTAATATAGAGTTACCAGGTCAGTTGACAAAACCAGCCCAAATGGGATGAATTGTTTTTTTTGTGTGTGTATGTGTGTTTACATACTGATCTGGGGTTGGATTTGTAGGACTTGGGCATAAATATATTAGTAAAGTTAAACTATGACTGTTTATTTATGCCATTCATATCATTTTCATTCAAAGTCATGTGGGAGCATCCAGAGGTTGAAAAGTTAAGATAGTGTAGAAGTGCCAAAAGCTGGAGCTCCCCTAATGGCCACTGGTTTCAAAATTCAGTCAGTCCTCATAGGCCTCCATGCTAGCATTCCCAACTACATTATTAGGATTATAATGGATGTTTACAAGTTGGTGCAAAAAGATTTTTTGGACTCTGATTCGCTTTCCAATTTGTAACAACTGTACAGTGGGCTATTTTTTAATAAATAAGTATAAGCCCCATACAGTTTATGGTGCAGCTTGCTATCTAGCTGATAAATTAGCACTCCACCCTCTTGTCCAAATATAGTAACTTCTGGCACCAAAAAATCAACATGGCAGCAGCCAAAACTTTAATGATGAGACTTTAAAATGATGCATCCAAACCACAGTCACAGTGCTATGGCCATCTTAGATTATGTGTACAATATAGGTCAACCCAAACTAACCCATGGCAGCACTTTAGCAATCTGGCAACCTTGTGCTCATTAAAATATTAAAGGTTACTTAAAACAGTAGATGATAGTTATTTTTTAGTTAGATTTGTATAAATTTAAGTTTCCATCCTGTAACCATGCTAGAGCTAGCTGCTGGATAGCTTAGCTCAGCACATAAACAGGAAGGTATTTCCCAAAATAAAGTTAAAGTCAAGGTTAATTCATTAATATTAGCTGGCAGAGGTGGAACTGACAGCTCTGACTGTGCTCTAGTTTCAGAGTCGAGCACGTGCACATTTTACATTCTCACATCCCTCCAGTATCCCTGCAGTATAATTACAATTGTTCCAGCCAGATGCTGATAACCACACGGATGCTATTTCTGGAGAACATTAGGAAACACTTTTGCATCAAGCCTATACATTTCCTGTAGATTGAACTGCAATTAACATAACAAAAACAAGTAGTTCCTTGTTCAGCACGAGGGCTACTTTCATTTGTCTGACCACTTCTTTTTCTTTTTTCTTTTTTCACTGAACCCCTATAAAATGTTATATTTGTCTCCTGTCTGTGTTGTCACATCCTGTCGCTGTAGACCAATGGCTGAAGGAGAAGCTGCTTCGAACCAGCTGAGCAGGCAAGGTGAAGGGTCAGCTCTAATAACAGCTGCAGGGGAAAGAAATGAATAAAGCAGCAGGCCTGTGAGGAAACCCGGCAGGCTGTTATTGGGCTTGTGGTTTTTAGCTGTCCGTTTTTCGAGAGGGGGACAATTGCTTTTCAAAATGTCACTTTGAAATCCGCTCAACAATTGAGAACTCATTGCTAGCGAGTAGACATCTGTTCGTCGGCGCTGCCAATTCATGTAAACGAGCTAACGTTCTTTTATTGATGTAATGTGTTGGAGCTCAGAGAGAACCTTTAGTATCAGGCTCATTTCTAAGTGGATTTGATTGACGGGGGCTGAGCGAGTTTGCCCCACGTGCAGGTCCTGGAGCCTTTTTTTTTCTGTTGGCTTGCTTGTGGCTGAGAGCGGCTGGTAAGTAGTGATTACTGGACTTTGCCTAAGCAGCGGCTGTAGTGGAGTGAAATGTGGCAATGTGACCCGGAGAGCCCACACTTAATGACATAAGGAAACACCGCCCAGGTTCACCCACAGCGCAACGTCTGGAGCATGTGTGGGTGTAACAGAGAGAGAGGGAAGGAGAGGAAAATGGCTGAAAATAGGGTACAAAGAAGCAACCGTGTGTTTACGCATGTTATGACGGCAACACATGCATTACAGTCTATGCACACTGCATATAGTACATAATATATATATATATATATATATACATACATACATACATATATATATATATATATATATATATATATATATATATATATATATATATATATATATATATATATATATATACACAAAACAGTAGATATGTGCTAAAATTAGTTTAATATTATTCTAGTTGTCTCAATTTTAAGTGTAACCCTTTTCTCGCCTAAGTAATTGCTTAGGCCTGATGTAATACAATACGATAATAATATATTCTCTTGTTGCATGGGGAGAATGTGCACGGGCGTGGTCACAGTAAAGAGGCAGGTTAAAGTAAATATTATCACCAGCTCTTGACTTTAAATTCTACCTCAAACCTTAGCTGTATACAGCTAACATGAGCTGCTAACTGTGCTAATAACCACAGCTTTAGTGTAGAGGATAATGCAATTTGCCGCCATACACATCGAAACCCGTTTGTGTTACAGATGTGGGTTGCGATTGACTTTGCATGTCTGGAACTGTCATTCCCTCTTAACCACTTTGTTCCTCTAAGCCTGCCTGGGTTTTTTAATGATCGGAAAGAAGCACTTAAAAAGCAATATGAGTGAGCAATTAGCATTAACAAAATATAATCCTGATGGGTTTTGGCTTCATTAAACTTTGCAGAAAGTTAGCCATGTCACAAGTGTTTTATTGTGATTATTTCTTACCTTTTTTTTCAAACCATTTAAACCTATTTTTCCATCACTATTCTTCATTTTTGCCACCGTCTCCTTGCCAGGGATTTTCTGATGGTCCAAAGCAAGAGAAGGGCCTTGGGTAAGCATTATCTGTATTGCTGTAAAGCAGATGCACCGCCAGCAGAAAAAAAAAAGAAACAAAACAACAAAAAAAAAAGACAAGAGCCAGCACGAGCAAGAAGAGAAAAGGAATGAGAGGTACCGAGCATGATCTCTCTATCCCCTCCCCAGATCGCTCTCTCTTGCTTCCACCTGTCTCCCAGCATGTACAGGAGCAGGCCTCGGGGACTGTTGAGGCAGAGGAAGAGGAGGAGGAGTGTTTTCTTTTCGGGGAAGGAAAGGGGATCGATATCTCTCGTAATCGTCCTCTCCACGTTGACATTTCTCTGCCTCTCCTCGGAGGCCGTTTAAGCGTCAGATGAATAAAGCTGTCATGGCCCATTCCACCCCCTCGTCCTCTAAAACCCCCACATCCCTGGCAACCTGCCCTCCTTCTATCATACAGTTGCACCATTGGCTTGGGTGGCCACAGACGGTGACTAATGGAGCTTTGCGATTGGTCGCGTCCGACGTGAGGGCTGATAGATTGCATCTGTTGATTGGCCCCTGCTAATTAGAGACCTTATGAGACAGGGTGATGGATGTTTTAGCACCGCCCAGTTCCCTCCCTTCCGCCCTCAGTTACGAGTGATTTGTCTTGGGATGCTTTCTGGTTGTGTTTGCCGCTAATTAAAAGTACCTAATCAAATGATCAACATTGACATGTCTATAGGGAGGTAGTTCCACAGTATCTTTGCTTTCCAGGCTCTTCCAAACAGGCACACAACATTAATTGGATTCAGCCTGACGCAATGTTTTGGAGTGACCGCCATCTACCCTCTCTGGGGTGTCTGAGGTTGTATCTTGCACATCCTCAGTCTCCAATATAATGTTGTTGAATACGTACCCAGCATAGAAACAACCTTTATACCCAACAATAATTAGAAACCTTTCAAGGTTCCCACCGTAAAGCTTGTTATCTTTTTTTATACAACGGTAAGATAGGACTGAGCTTGTTTAGCATTTTTCTTTGAGACGTTTCAGTTAGTTGTGTTTGTGTTTTTGCCTCCGTACACCACAGCACCGCATTATAATTCAGACAATCAAGATGTGACTGAAGCGCTTGTTGAAGTGACTGTCCAGCGTTTTCAGAAGCTCAAAAGTGATTGGACAATTATGTTTTAAAACGGCCACTGCGCATTCACTCAGTGACCTCAGTGCTGACTGTGTCTGTGTAAATGGTAAATGGCCTGGTACTTACACAGAGCATTTTTCTGCTCTGGCTGAGCACTGGAGGTGCTTTGAACAACATGTGAACAGCTCATTTTTCAGATCTCAGCTTGTCTTTTTACAGTTGGTTTTTTTTTTTCTCTCCAGCATATCCTATCAAACAAATGATTTCCAGGCCCGTTTTCCTCTTTTTTCCAGAGCTCTGTATTTTTTGTTTCCAAAGTTCCCAATTTTAGGAGACTTAATTGTATCCTCTCGCACATGACATCATGCACAAAACCCGTAACATTTAAACATTTTTTTGCAGCAGCATGGTTGTATGAAATATACATGATATAGCATTATTAGGGATCTTGTGCGTGTGTGTTTTTTTCTTTCTGTTAGGACACGTGCCCTCATTTGTCTTCATTTCTGGATTAAGCGTTAGCCTGTCTGACTTTTAATGTCCACATGCTTTGACTGTTAGTCCTAGTTAGCGTTCCCAGATACGCAGCCTATATCTAAAAGTTAAATGGCATTTGTGGACCTTTAATTGAAACCAGAATGTTTTTCTTCAATATGATTTGGTTATTAGTAGATCACAGAGCTCAGATGACATAATGTGGTTAGCCTGGTCACACTCTGGTTTACCAATCTCTCTCTCTCTCACTCTCTTACTTTTCCTCTCTCTGCTCCTAGCTCTTTGGTTGCAGCAGTCAGCGGTTGCATTCCTGAGCCACCCGTTGCAATAACAGCTCAGCGCTTTAAGCAAACTCTCCTAACCGCAAAGCTCCCTCCTCCCCCTGCTCTTCACCCTCAAAGTGCCTCCTCCTCCTCCTCCTCCTCCTCTTCCTTCATCTCTAATGTTCGTTCCATCATCTCATCTGATCTGAGGGCAGTTTTTTATTATAGCCCAATCATAAAGAACAAGCGCTGGCTGCAATCCAGAGGCTAATGCCTTGTTTCCGACACACAGATAAGAATGACAGGGAGAAGTTAGGCAAGTGTAATTCTTTCTTTCTTTCTTTCTTTACCAACCTCACCCACAAGAATCCCTCATCAGAAAGACAGAATGAAGGAAAAGAAGAGGGGGAAAAGCTTAATGTCTGCACTATAAAGACAGCCTGTGGAGTGTTACAGAAGGGGAAAAAAGAAGATAGAGGAGCTTGGGTCACATACACACACACACACGCGCACATGCTTGGTGTGCTGGAAATGAGAGGGCCCCCACTGTCTAGCGTGCAGAGTGGTGGAGAGCTGGGTATCTCTTCAAAGACCCCTGCAGCTTTCCCAGAAGACATCATCCGCGTGTCTAACTCCCTCCAGACCCTGCAAATGCTGCTGCTTCGGCTGTGTGTATCAGTATATGTGTGCACACACTTCAATACTATGATTAAGCTCCCCAAATTGGGGACAAATTGCTCTCAGGTGCAGATACTTTGGGATAAGAAGATTTTTCTTCACCGCTCTCTGCTTCATTCCACCCCCACTCTCACCCCTCCTCCTTCATTCTGTTCCCCTGCCACCTCTCTCATCCCATCTCCTCTTGCAAACTCCCTTTCTCTCCTTGTATCCTTTTACCCCGTGCCCCTCTTTCATTCCATCACGCTCTCCATTGCTTTTTTGGAAAGACCCTCCACTGCAGTCTGAGTGTGGGGCAGGGAAATGGCTCTGTGTCTTTATATGTATAGAATAGATTGCTTCCAACTGAGCTCGGAGGGAACTCCGCCGATATCAAAGCCTGTTTGCTTCTTTTGTAGGGACACAGAGTGGAGGAGCATTTTTCCTCCCTCTTTCTGTTTCACTGACATAAGAGCTCCTTTATTCACTGAGTGTGTGAAGTGAGTGTGTACTCTTCTATAAGTTTAAATCTTGAAGCGCTCATAAGACATTAAAAGCACATTGTGAGTGTGGGGTAATTATAATCAGGGGATGATACAATAGGCATAATGTACAAAAACTGTAGCATTGTTCAGCTTAGAGCAATGAAAAAACTGCACTTTGAGAACATTAGTATCCATCAATCCCGTAAATGTAACCAGACACAGAGTGAGAGTGATCACTAATTGCTGTTAAGGGAACCATTTGTCATTTCCTAACTGATGTGTAGATGTGGTTTCAATTATTACTCCACCCATTGAGCAATTTTGTAAAAAAAAGAAGTGCTTGTTTTTTTTCTTCACTGGGGGGGGGGACTAAGTTGTTCAGCCTCTTACTTTGTAGATAAATATACAGAAGCTTCCTTTTCTAAATCCTTGTTGCTTGTGTGACATTTGTTATCAAAATTAAAATGGAGATCAAGACTTTGTGGTTTAGTAAAATCCCAGCCTGTACTGTAGAGGTAAAGCACCTTCTGAATAGTAATAGCGGTTAACGTTAGCAAGCAAGCTAAAATAAGATTTAAGCCTAGTTTAAACTGGACATGGATACAGACAGCTGGAGACCCGACGGCTGAGGAGTCATTCCTGTTATATCTCTTTGAAGTCTGCCACCTGGGGTGCATGTGTAGTTGGTGAACTGTAATGTAAATTCTCCAATGAAGAGGCCGTGTGGTCACAACAGGCAGGCATGGAGGTGTCCTTGCGGACCCTCCTGCTCGCCGGCTGATGATGAAATTTATGTCACTTAGACTTGAGCAGACCCTAACGGACTCACGGGGGCGGAAGGTATAATCGAAGCTTTCCAGACTACTAGGCCCTCTGCTAAGCTAACTTTTCCCTGACCAGTTTCCCACATGAACAGAAGCCAAATGAATCAGAAAATCTGCAAACTCTGTTCTCAAAATGAAGGCCAACACATGGTTTCAGTGAGTTTGTTTTGTTGTACTATATGATTAAATTTGTGTTGTATTCCACATCCTTTGTCCTTCTCTTTTACTTTGTTCTCTTTTCGCCTTTTCAACGCCATGTTCTCAAAAAGAAAGAAAAAAACAGAGCAGCTCTTCAAATTCAAAGAGAAAATATGAATATGAGTGGTTAATACCGTTGTCTCACGGCAAGAAGGTCCTGGGTTTCAATTCAGCAACCCTGAAGTGGATAAGCACAAGAAATTGGCTAAAATCTAAACAGTATTATGTACAATATGCACAAATGAAAGTAGTCCTGGTGTCATACAGAAGGGCTGTAAAGTTTGATGGCCACAGTAGGAATGATTTCTTGTGGTGCGCTGTGGAGAAATTTGACTTTTGTTGAATGTGACTGTCACGAGAGGATTCGAAGGATTGTCCATAACTTGGATACCATCCTCTGTTTTGAGGTGTGTCCATGGAGTGTAATGCAAATGCACCAAAGACTTCATTTCCAAGGTTAAATATAACAAAATAAAATCATAACAACCTAATTAAAACAACAACAACAAAAAAATCCTTCCCAATATAACAGTTAAAAAAAAAAAAAAACAACCAAACAAAGAGATACTTATCTCTGCTTATGCTTGCCCGTGTGTACATCTCCTCAACCACACATTAATCTAAGCTATCCTATATCGCGGTCCTTCACCTTCGCCCTGTGCATCTACTCCTGTTGCTTTTTTTGGTCACTGGCTGACCTCTAACCCCTGGAGCTGATATGCTACAGAGAGGCCTAGTGTGGCTATAGACTGACTGAGCTGCACGCTCTGTTCCCAGGCAGAACTGACTGTCATCTTCAAAGAGACACTCTGTCTCCTTACCTCTAACCCCTCTATCTCTGTACCCAGCATTTATCTGCACTTTTATCGCTATACGTCTGCCTCTCTCCTTTGCTAATAGGAGCCACTGAGGAGAGGCAGCAGCGATTTTTGACAACAAACATTTGTGTGAGTGCCCTGTGAGATAGAAAGTATACACATTTTTATACCACGAGAGGATTTGTGGCTTTAAAGCCTTGAAAGCTTGAAAGTCTGACGTCTAAACCCGACAGCCAATCATTTTGCTTTGAAATAATTTTTGAACGGCAGTGGTTTAACAGGGCTTTGCTTTGATGTACATTAAACAAACATTGCTGATATTATGGATTGCCAGCATTCTTTGTAACAATAGCTTTGAAATGCGACCGTGGCTGCATTTTATCTGCATTAAGTGGCACAGTGAGCCAGGTGCACCTGGGAGTCCGTCACCACGGATGCCAAAAGTTCAAAGTTCAGATGCCTTCCCAGAAAATCTCCTCGGGCCGAACCTTTTCTAAGTAAACAAGATAAAGGCACTGTCTGATCCTCGGTGGCACTCAGCACCTGAACTCTGGCCGAGATGAAAGCACAAGAGCTCGTTGAAAATGACTTTCTTGTCGCTGCTTCAACTTTTAATTTCCTTAATTGATTTTCCCTTCCCGCAGAGGTAAGGGTTTGCAGACACAAAACTAATTGATTTCAAATTTTAATCCCTCTTACCGCTGAGCAATCGAGGGGCCTCTCCGCCATCGATCTCCAATCCATCCAAACTCAATTAATGTGCTGGAGACCGATGGGAGGAGGAGGAGGAGGAGGAACACCCTCCTTTCTTAGATTTCATTCTGTCTTGTTTTGTCCTCTTCTATCACTCACAGATGATACTCATTCCTCTCCTGCATTTGGTAGCATTTTATTATACAGCCGTGATGGATGGTGTTTTGCACACAGCACATTTTCACCGATGATCCTGCTCGGTATCAATCATTTCCCAGCTTCATGTGTTTTATAATATATTTTCCTCATCTGAAAAATGACAGTGATCTGACGAATCTAGATGCTGCCAGGTGCTGTTGCACTGGGACACATATAAGTTGCAGCTGATTTATAGCTTGAAATTTTGAAGGATTTTTTGAAACAATGGGTTTCGGACAAATTTCAGATGGCAAAAACTGAGTTTTGCTGATCTTCACAGAAGTCGCTAATTAAGCTAAAGTTAGCTTAGTAATGTGGCTAAATGGTAGCTCAAGGAACCCTAAATAGGCATCAATGTCAAGCCCAAGGACTAACAAGTACGTGTGTGTATAAGCAGATGGCTTTACAACTTTCTGTACAGTTATACAATTGTGTGTGTGTGTGTGTATTTGTTGAAAATTAAGGTCAAACTGTAAGCCAGATCTAACAGAACCTGCTTTGCAAGTTGTATATTAATTTGTATTTGGATATGAGGCATATCCTTTTAAGTCTCTCTTCAAGCTTTGGTGATGGATCAAATTTTAAGACAGGCAAATGATTTTATCAGATTCCCATCCGGAGATGACTCTCATTCTCTTAGATTACCTTCCTGCTCTGCTTTTTTTGTTTCTGCATTCATCTCAATATACATCCGTCACATGCCTTTGCTATATTTCATATCCTGTTCTCTTGACCTTTCATTTTTCAAAGCCAAAGGAGAAAGAGAGATGGTGATTGGATATTGTTTCAAAGCGATTTAAGTGCAAGGCAAGCCAGAATTTTATATCCCCAAAGTTGAAATCTCCTGTCAGTTTGTCTTTGCGTTTGCTCTGTTCTTCATTTCAAAAACTGTACCGTGCTTTTTTTTTCATCCTCCCAGGCATCGTAAACAGAGGAATATATATCCTGCTGCAGATATGATAAATGTTTTGAAATGCTATCCTATATTCCACCCCTAAATATTCTCTTTTAACTTCACATGTAGAGAACACTGATCCTTTTTTTTTCTTTTTTATTGAACACCCTTTTTTTTTTCATTTTGTTGTGCTTAATTTTATAGCTGTCTGAATGCTTTTGAAAGTCCTTGTGAACCTTGGCATCCTTTATAGCATAGTGAAATTAAACTAGTGCTCTCTTGCACTTCCACTCAAACTTCAAAGGCCCCAAACTTTGGCACTGTAAAGGCATTGAAATGAATTGTTAAAAATAGCCTCCTGCAGTAGTTTGTTATGAACCTTATGCCTGTGTGTGTGTGTGTGTGTGTGTGTGTGTGTATGTGTGTGTGTGTGTGTATGTGTGTGTGTGTGTGTGTGTGTTTTGGGGATAAAGTTGACATCAGAGCCTGAGGGAGAAGATTTATGAGTGTGTGAATTAGGGTGTGATTATGGCCCAGATTTAGTGGCGTGTAAGGGGGAATCGGCAGATCTACATATAAGAGCTGCAGGTCAATGTGACTACACGGATTTCAGACTTTACACATACTCAAAGAACCCCCTAGATCTGCCATAAACTGATACAAGATTAATACTAAAAATATATATAAATCTTTTCTGTTGTTTAACTAAAGACAGCGACCCCTTCCACCGTTTTGCCCCACGTCCTCAGCCAGCAAACCTCTCAGCATGTGTGACTCGCTTAGCATGTGACCTGAAGGGTGTACACCGAAGTGAGATTAATGACTTAGCGAGCTATGTTGAACTTAAAGTCGGAGTTTTCTGTATCACAAAAGTCGCTCTGTTGTTACCTGACCAAATGGCCACGGTAACTTACGTTAAACATGTATCCTGGTTGAAAGTGCGCTACTGCATGTTCTGAGTTTCAGTTTTAAGTGGACTAGAAGCGCCACGTTTTGGGGAACACATCTTACATGGAAAAGTTGTTAAGCTGCACCTTACTAAAACCACTGAATGAAGTGTCATGGGAACGTGCATGTGTCAATCTGGTGATGCAGAAAATGTATAAATGTTGTTATACTTGATTAATCTGCAGCTACTGGAACACAGAGCACACACCAAGATTACCTGTTCAGTCAAAAACATTAATTTCATTTTGATCTGCCAACAAACCACAGTGATTCCCACTTCTCCTTTATTAGGCTATAAAGCCGTAACCTTTAATGCTTAAATGGATCCAGTTTAAAGTTTCAGAGCTCTCACTGCAGCTGTCATCTTAAACAGCGGCACTGAGAGCACACTCAGCGATGAAATAATTAACTTGAATTCAACTGTTTATTTTGCTCCTCTGCTCGCTGAATCCCACCATTAACGATTTCCTGCGGCATTAATCTTTTGTCGTATTTGCAAGTGTTGCATTTTGCTGTTATCTTTTATAGATTTTAATCACCATTTTATCATCATCGTCATCGCCTAATAATGTTTGAGACTGGAGCAGGTTACATTCATAGGGATCACTTTGTGTGGAAGAAGAGTCATATGTCCCACAACACACCCATTTTTATGTGAGCGCGCACAGAGCCTGAAGCTTAACGGAGAAAGTTGACGACCACCGTTGTGATGCCTGTTATCTCTTGTCGAGCCAGAGCTTGGCTGTGTTGAACTTTATGGTGCATACCCCCTTGGGCCAGTCAGCCAGCAAAATTTGCCCCCTTGGTTATGTTAACGACCTTTCCATCTTTAGCCTGTGGTGCTAATACTGTGTGGATCATGATCAATCAATCTAAACCTAGCGGAGTTTTAATTAGGGGCTTAATCAAGTGAGCATTTATCTATTTGAATCATTACTAAACCACAATAATTTAAAAACGCACAGTCTGACACCTTCAAGTTAAAAAAAAATCACAGAAAATGAACAAGAATAAATGAAATCTGTTTTTTTCCCCAGTTTAATCTGAAAGTTTCTTCGAAGTGAAGACATTTCAGATGTCAGTGTATTTAATAATATTTATAAAAAAAACATTAATATGAATCCCAGCAGAAAGAAGTGAAGAAAAAGCACTCCTCTCTCTGGTGTACGTTGGTAATCCATATCAAAGCTATTCTTTGCTTTTGCTAAAATAAAATTAAAAAAAATTGTGCAAAGTATAGGGAAAAAAAACAAAATGTATAACAACCCCAAACACTGTATCGTTTTCTTTTGAGATATTTTTCTAAAATGTCACTCTGACCTGTTACCACTTTTTTTTTTTAATCGCTCAGCACTGCCAAACGCTGTGGATTTAGGACATGTCTGGCACATTTTTATTATATCAGTTTGACTTGGCAGGAGTTGCATATGTTCACATTGAGCAATTATGACGTGTTGGTCTGAGGTGTGTATTCACAGTCTGCATATGTGTTACAGCACAAGCTAATTTCCAGTCTTCTGCTGAGATTTACTGTAAGTTTTCAAATCTAAGTAGTCTCTGATGAGCCGTATATAAACAGATTATAAAATTCTAATATTGTGCCCTTTCTTAAAAAGTCCTTTGTCATCATTATTTCAACAGGTGCTTGTGCTGGTCTGGGAAGTGAATCATGCTGCTGTGCTTTTATATTCCAGGAGCATTTTATGTATCTATTCGCTGAGGGATGCCAGGAGAAGATGGAAGCATCTCCTCCTGGCATCCACATTCCTATGTTTGTTTTTTTTTACATGGCACATTGTAAACTGTTTCTTCCTGTAAGGCTACGGTTAAGAATATGACATTCTGTTAAAATAGGACAAAATTGTTTCAGCTGCAAACTCCTGCATGAAACCAGAAAAAAGTGTTAAAGATAGACCTGCAAGTGTAAAGTAAAATTACCAAATAAATGATTCCTTAGGTTTTTATGAGTCATTCTTCCATACATAAACTAACATACACTATATTGCCAAAAGTATTCAGTCACTCACGCATCCAGATCATTACATCCAGGTATCCCAATCACGTCCATGGCCACAGGTGTATAAAACCAAGCACCTAGGCATGCAGAGTGCCTCTACAGACATTTGTGAAACAACGGGTCGCTCTCAGGAGTTCAGTGAATTCCAGCATGGTAGCGTAGAAAGCTTCATGGAATGGGTTTCCATGGCTGAGCAGCTGCATCCAAGCCTTGCATCACCAAGCACAATGCAAAGCATTGGATTCAGTGGTGTAAAGTATGCCGCCAGTGGACTGTTTAAGTGAGGTTTATTTGTGAACATATTTTTAGTTCTGTGTCTTACATCAGGCAGCATTAACAGGGAAAAGCCAATGATACCTATTTTATTTTCCATACATGGCTGCCAGTGTCAGCATAGTTTTAAGACCCTCTGTACTGGCAGAAACAAATTAAATTGGGAAAAGTTTGTCCCCTACTTACAATACTGTGAAAAAGTCTTTTCGCCCTTCCAAGGATGGCACAACCAATCAAGCGTTTGTGATAACTGGTAATGAGTCTTTCACATCGCTGTGGAGCAGTTTTGACCCTCTTTACTTTGCAGAATTGTTTTAATTTAGCCACATTGAAGGTTTTTTGAACATGAATGGCCTGTTTAAAGTCATGCCAAAGCATTTCTATCAGATTTAAGTCCAGACTTTGACTCGGCTGCTCCAAAATCTTCTTCTTTTTTTTTTTTTTTTGAGCCATTCAGAGGTGGACTTGCTGGTGTGTTATGGATCATTTTCCTGCTGCATAATCCAAGTGTTCTTGAGATTCAAGACATGAACTGATAGCCAGACATTCTCCTTCAGGATTTTCTGGTAGAGAGCACAATTCATGGTTTATACAGATCCTGAAGCAGCAAAACAGTCCCAGACCATCACACTACCACCACCATGTTTAACTGTTGGTATCATGCTTTTGTGTTAGTTTTATGCCAGGTGTAACAGGACTCAAACTCTCCCAAAAAAAAAAAAGAACTTTTATCTCGTCAGTCCAGAGAATATTTTCCCTGAAAGTCGTGGAGATCATCAAGATGTTTTTTGGCAAATGTGAGACGAGCCTTTGTGTTCTTCTTGGTCAGCGGTGGTTTTTGCCGAGAAACTCTCCCATGGATGCCATTTTTGCACCATTTTTGAACTCTGACCTTAAGTGATGAAACTCAGAACAGTTCTCTAGATGTTGTTCTGAGATGGTTTGTTTGTGACCTCCTGGATGAGTCGTCAATGCATTCCCGGGAAGGTTCATATCTGTTCCAGGTTTTCTCCATTTGTGGTTCACTGGAGTTTGGACAGCTGTTTTTCCCTTCATAAATGAAACCATTGTTTAAAAACTGCATTTTGTATTTACTTGGTTTATCATTGTATAATATTAAAATTTGTTTGATGATCTGAAACACGTAAGTCTGAGTATGAGTGAAAAAAAAAAAAATCCAGAAGGAGCAAAGACTCCTTCACAGCACTGTGTATTAGTTTGCATATAATCTCATAGTATCCAAGAGGCGGTTTCACACGTCACCACTAAAAATCAGTTGTTCAGATTTGTTATTTAACGTCTTCATATTAAATCTGAAGCTGCAACAATCCCCTGTTTGTTTGAGTGAGTGCACTTTTGTTTCTTTATAATACACAGCTGACCTTTATTGGTACAGTTTGCATGGTCACTGTTTAGTTATTTCACTATTGCCACAATTTAAAAATCCTTTAGGATTCGAGCTTTCCATTCTCACACTGTATTACTTTTCATTATGCATCCAATAGCTCTGCACTTATGGCTCGCTTTCTTCGGCATTACACTGTTAAGGACTCTGTTCCTGGAAGAGCTTTTGGTCCCTGTGACGTTTTCCAAATTGTTCGGCCTGCCTGCCAACTTGATCGCTGTCCTTCCTTCTCACTTTCTCTTGGTGACGGGAGCAACAGAGCTGGATGGATTGGAGTTGGGATTGAGAACGACGGGTCCATTTTAACTTACCGTAAAAGCGCTGTCTGTAGAACCATCCGTGGCACGAAGGCTGAAACTGCTGCTGTTGGCACGTCAATGATATGAGATGAAGAATGACAGTAACGGCAGCACTGATCGTGCACTCTGCATGTGAAACTATTGTCTAGAAGTGTATGCATGAAATGCATGTATTCACAGGTTTTCATTATGTATGTGTCTTTGCATGCCAGCGCCTGCAAGCATCTGCTCCAGTGGGCTTTTATGGCAAGATGTCAGCCACCATTCACACACTGATCCTGA
Source organism: Pterophyllum scalare (assembly GCA_024447675.2). Taxonomy (NCBI): domain Eukaryota; kingdom Metazoa; phylum Chordata; class Actinopteri; order Cichliformes; family Cichlidae; genus Pterophyllum; species Pterophyllum scalare. Next base: position 147,935 of record JAMQGT020009459.1, on the reverse strand, counting down.
TTGCAGTTCTCATTATATTACAAGAGGATACCGGCTCACATGGAAGCCATCAAATCATGGCCAGGCAGAACAATTGGCACAAACTAGTAGTCTGATGTTGATGGATCTATTACGATCCAAACGTAGGGCGAATGTGGTGACTTTTTTTCTTCTTTTTGCCTTGGATTCCAAACTTTAAAAAGGATGTCATTTGTTTTTCCTGGCTGTAGTTTGGAGAGAGGAGTGAAACTTTAGCTCCGGCTGCAGCAGACATAGACGGGCACACAGGGAATGCATGTTCTCTCCAGTTCGGACGGCCCTGTTGAAAGAACTCCTGGGAACTTGGAGAACAAGAGCACGGACGTAAAGGCAAGAAAAAAAAAAACTTCCCAAGAATGATGATGGATCTCGGCCGAATACATCGCAACTTTCCACTGGCTGTGCTGTTGGATGTTTACCAGAGAACAACACTGCTGCATGAGACGTCTTTACTGATCAAATTTCAATTTTTATTTGGTGTTCTTGGAAACGGCTGCATGCAAGTGTTTACATAAATTGCTTGACACTTGGTGTGGCAGCGTCAATATAAATACAAGCAAACAGACTGCATGTCATGCAGTGAACTTGCTGTTTGTGTGACTTACATTCGTGCTGTTTGCTTAAATTGTGCGTCAGACGCTGTTCGTGTGTTAAAGGCTGTTTGCATTTTTGATATTCTCATACACATATAACCAGAATACTTCAAACACAGACATTCAAGAAATTATTTCTTTATCAGTGTTTTTTGGGGGTTTTAGTTTTATGATCATGAATTAATGATAATTGCTTATAAACATTGTATTCAAACATTAATGCATAGCCCATATAAATAAATTGTACATTATGCATTTTATCTTTACCTTTAATATTTCACAATAGAGCTTATTTGATTAGCTTCTATGGTCTGCCGTGGCATCTACCTTTCTATCTTATATTTTTATTATACAGGAATCTTCCATGAATAAATTCCACCTTTAAAATATTTTGGAAAAAAAAAATTGTGCATCATGTATTATTAGGAGGTAAATGCTTAAAAACAGCTTCATCATGCCAGAGTCTCCTTGGGCAGGTTACTGCACCAAAATTTTCCAGTGTATCCTGTGCCGTGTGAGGGTGATAGATGAAGTGCTGTTTGCACACTGTGAGATTGTGGTTTGTAGTGTATCAGAAATAAAATTACCAACTGATGATGTATGTTTGTTGATAAATTAGAGAATTAAATTGGATCTGTTGTCCTTTTCCTCATTTTCTGTCATAGCTAAACCACTACAAAGGTGGATTCTTACTATATTTTCTTTTTTTACTGATTTTATTTTTGCTAATTTCACAAATGACAGGTTAAGTTTTCAAAACAATATTTGAAATCCTTTAAGACTTGTGCACATTTCTCACACCATTTGTTGCTGTTAGCATCTGCAAAGGATTTAGGAGATTTAGGCGACTCATTAAGTGCAGTCGTCTATAATTTGAAAAAATATCGACTGTGTCTGTGAGCAAAGTAGATGATGTTCATTATGTCAGGCATTACATGCAGAATAGTTCATATAAATGTCAAAATGAAATTAAGCATATTTTAGAGCTTGAGACTGCTCAGATGAACATTTTATTAGGGGAACAGCCTGCCCGTGGAAGAGGAGGAAGAATAAGGATGTGTGGCAGTGAAGCAAGGAGACAACAAATGAGAGGAAGTTGCAAAAGGAGGCAGAGGATGGCTGTGGCACACACTGCTTCTTCTGCCAGAGCAGAAGATATGAGGTTTATGAGAATCTGTGGCCAAAGGGACAGCGGTGACAGGGCAGCATGGTGGTTAGCACTGCTGCCTCACAGCTAGCAGGACAGCTAGAAGGTCTGGGTTTGATTCCAATTGGCCCAGGCCTTTTTGTGTGGAGTTTGCATGTCTGTGTGGGTTTCCTCCAGGTACTCTGGTTTCCTCTCAGAGACATGCAGTTACTTGAAGGAAGGCTAATTGGTGATTCTAAATTCCCCATGGGTGTGAATGGTTGTCTATCTCTCTGTGTTAGCCCTACGACAGGCTGGCGACCTGTACAGGGTGTACCCTGCCTCTCGGCCCAGCTCCCACGACCCTGAACAGGATAAGAGGATGGATGGATGTTTTGGTAATTCTAAAAGTAGAATTATCACCGGCTTCTGAAATTAGCATTTGAGGAGTATTCACCTTGAAGCCAAACAGCCTCTGTTATCCTCAGAAAAATACAGTAGGCATTCAGTGTCAGCATTCCAAGACTTTTAGGAAATCCAAAGATGATGGATGTACTTACAGTCCAGTTTTATTTTCACCACCTTGGTTAACAGCGTCAGAGGGATGTGGTATTTTGGTGGTAACTTGGTCATCAACGTAAAGACATCATTTTGGCACATGTATGGAAGGTTTTACTGTTGATAGAAGCTCTTTTGGAAAATGCATATTCAGCGCTGAGAACTTGAAAAATGCACATGTAATCCTGGTGGGCCAAAAGCTATCCTAAGTTATCTAAGGCATCCAGCTCTGGCTGGACAGAGGCCCCTCCCACCTGCTGATTTTTTGTTTTGGAGGGGCTGCCAATCGGATAGTGGAAGGGGGCTAAAATAGCTTGTTATACATAGTGTAAAGCAAAGGTGAGTACGAGCTACATAAGGAGTAGTTTGAAAAATCATGCAAAGCTACTTTCAGAGTCTAAGTATATAAATATGGAGCTGGAAATGAGAATAACGGGTCCCCTTTAAATACCTGACAGATCCTTCATACATATGTCTTTTAAATGATTGACATCATTGCTTGCAATCAGAGCCTAATATATATTAAATGGATGGCTACAGTAATAGAGTCATTTCTATCATCCCGTGGTATGTGTCATCATTCATATTGCTAAGCCTTATTCCCGAGCTATCAGTGGTATGGTAAGAATGAAGTGTCACCCCCGACTGACCCTAAAATGGCCCGAGACAATAACAGCAGAATGGTGACAGCACTGTGGTCTAAGAAGGAAAAAAAAAAAACTTTGGTAATGTGCTGTGTCCTTGTGAAAACCACATTTTTGGGGGGAATGATGTGTTGTCTGATTTGGACCAGGCGTGGAAACAGGGGATAGGAAGATGTGGGTCAGGGAGGAGAAGAGAAGAGGGGGAGGAAGAAGGGCTGGGAAAAAAAATATGGGAGCTATCAGCACTCACCTCAGCAGGAAAAACAGAGCCGTGATGAAAGCGAAAAAAGTAGAGAGGAGGGGAAAGACTGACAGGCACAGACAGACAGAGAGTGAAGGTTAAAATGACAGAGAGACAAGCAGGCGGGAGCACAGAGAGAATGAGGGGGCGAAAAGTGGACAGCTGCGATGAAACAAGAGACCGAAAAGAGATGGAGGGAAAGTCGGGCGGACAGACAGACAGACATCTCTGGCTATCAAACCCGTGCGGATTCACCCTGGGAACGCCGCCTCAGGAGGCACCAGATAAGAGAAGGAGGAATAAAACAGACATCAAGTATGAACTGAAACAATCCAGGAAAGCAAGACAAAGCAAATGAGCTGATAGAGCTGGAGTGTGTGTGAGAGACGGGGGCGGCCAGGGCTGCACGTTTCCCAGGGCCGGCTGTCAGGCTGGTGGCTCGGCAGTCATCAGTGCTCCTCTCTTAAAATGGAGGACCAGACCACAAGGACCACTTCACTGCCCAAACACAAAGAAGAGCGGGAGCAGGAACAGCCAACCACACCGTAAAAAGAATAGGAATACATTATTAGGTTATGAAATGATAATACACACTGAGCATGCATGAACAGCAGTCACGATTTTTGCAGTGATATTCACCCCACTTCTTGTCAGTTAGATTAAAACGCACTAACATGATCCCCATCACTCCCCACTTTCTGTCCCATTTTCTTCTGTTTTTTCTGGCTTTGCCTTCTCTCTGGTTCTGACCCCTGGCTGGCACAGCTGGCACAGCTGGCATTCATCATGTAATCATTTACCAGAGGTGTATCTGCAACCGCTCATCTGCCCACTCTCTGCCAGATTGGTCCATCATTTGTATGTATAGGTAGACATAATCAAGTTGCTTCTAAGTTATTATAGGCCAGTTTGTGATAATCAGTGTTAATCCATCTGTCTTTGTGTGCTCCAGGTTCCCTGCAACAGGCCAGCTCAGTAGAAACAGGTCAGGTGGGGTCTCATTTTAGTGGTACATTAAAACTACCGCAGGAAAATGAGTGTTTCAAATGGCTATAGTACTTTTAGTTGATTTGTATTTGGAACACATAAACACTCATTGGCAGCTTTCCCCTCAGCTGCACTCTTTTCAGTTCATTGAAGTATTGCTCATGCTGCTGCCAGTGCTGGTATTCTCTCTATGTGGTTCTCTTCAGCTCGAACCTCACGTTGGATGATCGTGCTGCTTTAAAGTTTCAGTAGTTCTGATCAGTGAAGACTTTAACCTTACAATCAGGAACTTTAAAAGTGGACCTCTTAACTTTATTATCACATTCACATTTTTAATTCTTGGACTGTAATACAATAGTTTTACATGATTTACCTTTAAAATATTTCATATTTTTCTTTCCCTGGTGCAGCCCTTTACTTCATCCTCTGTCTGAAACGAGCTGTTTGAGCTCCTGTCCCCTTAAGATGATTTTCTTCTGACTGGCTGCTCGTCGCAAACAGAAGGTTTGAGCAGCTGGTGGGTCTGCTCTTTCTGACATCATACAGAGCTGAGTGTAGAAAAACCTTCTGAGTATGAAGCCAGCGCTTGTATTTGAAACTTTGGTAATGCTTAATGTGAGCATCCAGAAATAACAGCATAAACAGTACTGTGCAAAAGTCTTCAGCCACCTATCATTTATTTCTGTTTTACTAGGAAAATGGGAAATAGACGCAGCGATTTATTTAAAAATGCAAACATGAACGTCTGTGCATATTCACAGGTGACTGGTCTGCTGCGGATTGGTCAGCCTCCAGTAACAGGGCCACTGCAGATTTTCTGATCCACAGGTCAACCCCTAGAGCAGGGGTATTCAACTCCAGGCCTCGAGGGCTGGTGTCCTCCAGGTTTTAGATGTGTCCCTGATTCAACACACCTGAATCAAATGGCTGAATTACCTCCTCAGTATGCAGTCAAGTTTTCCAGAGTCCTGCTAATGACTTCTATATTTGACTCAGTTGTGTTGAAGCAGAGACACTTCTAAAACCTGTAGGACACTGGCCCTCGAGGCCTGGAGTTGAATACCCCTGCCCTAGAGTTTCCATATTTCCCAAACTGGAGCTCCATATTTAAGACAGATGAACTTACATGACATGTGTTAGTTTTGATGTTTTCTCTGTCAGTTTTGTCTCTACTGTTTCCTTTGTGTAGCGTGAAGCATGGGTAGATCCCCATTTTTGTTTAGACATTGCTTCTTTTAGTTCAGCGTAGGGAGTTGGGGTTAGTAAATGTCTTTTTATTTGCTTCTGTTGTTCTTTTAGGGGAGTTAGGCAGATTTCATGTTGGGAGGATAAATTGGTTTTGTTTATTATTTTGGCCTTTGGTTCACCCTGAAGTCCAGCTGCACTGACTGTAAATAACACTCACAGTGTGTTGCAATGAAGTGTTCAACCTTTTATTTATGTCTGCGCTCTGCCTCACTCACTTTTCACTGTAATTGTTGTTTGACTATTTACTTGCTCCCAAGATTTAAGTACAATCAGCAATTATGCTTAATTCATTAATTAAATGCTTAACATTTCTTTTTTTTTTTTTTTTTGAGCAGCTAAACTAATGTGTGTATTTTGCTCTGCTTATGTCTTCTATGCATTCACATATTACAGTAGGCTTTCAGAGGGTACTTCATGTAGTTTTGGTAATCAGCCACAGAGGGTTCAGGTTTTTTGCATTGCAGTGATCTTCTCTTTCAGGTCAGCTGCTCTCCAATGCAACGTACCAGTTGTTCTTGGGGCTCGGTACCCAAGCTCAGAGTGTGGGGATGATGGCATCTCTCCCCTGTGATGACATCCTGGCTTCTGGGAAGGCTTTCCATTAGGGTTAAGTCCATTAGTGTGTTTATGGGAATTTTTTACTATTCTTCCAGAAGTGCACTTGTGACACTGACAAACAACCCCACACCATAATCCCCCCCACCACCAAACTTACATTTGGCACAAACAAAATACAGTTCTCCTGGCAACCGCCAAATCCAGACTCATCCATCACATTGCCAGATGAAGAAGCATGATTGGTCACTAGAAAACATGTCTAGTCCAGTGGCGGCGTGCTTTACACCACTGCATCCAGCGCTTTGCATTGTTGGTGATGTAAGGCTTGGATGCAGCTGCTCGGCCATGGAAACCCATTCCATGAAGCTCTCTAAGCACTGTTATTGAGCTAATCTGAAGGCCACATAAAGTTTGGAGGTCTGTAGCGATTGACTCTGCAGAAGGTTGGTGAATTCTTTGCCCTATGCGCCTCAGCATCTGTAGCCTATCACTTTGTGGCTGAGTTGCTGTCGTTCCCAATCACTTCCACTTTGTTATAATACCACTAACAGCTGAATATTTAGTAGCGAGGAAATTCATGACTGGAGTTTTAGTATAGGTTGCATCCTGTCACGGTACCATGCTGAGTGAGCTCCTGAGAGCTCGGTGGTGTTCTCACTGAGCTCCTGAGAGCGAGCCATTCTTTCACAAATGTTTGTAGAAGCAGTCTGCATGCCTAGGTGCTTGGCTTTATACACCTGTGGCCATGAAAGTGATTGGAACACTTGGATTCAATGATTTGGACAGGTGACTGAATACTTCTGTCAATATCGTGTATATATCTCACTCACTCTCACTCATATATATATATATATATATATATATATATATATATATATATATATATATATATATATATATATATATATATATATATATATATATATATATATATATATATATATATATATATATATACGCCAATACAGCGTCAATTCGTCTTGGGAAAGACATATACAAGTCCTGCACAGTGGTCAGAGGGATTTTAGATCTGGTGACTGTGCAGGCCATGGGAGATGTTCATCAAACCAATCTTTCACCAGTCTTGCTGTGTGTATTATTCTTCTGCCGTGATTTGGGCAGCCGTGGTTTTATGTTTTTTGGATACAATCCGGGTTAGCACCCGAACATCCCTTTCAGACAGCTTCCTCTTGCGTCCACAGTTAATCCTGTTGGATGTGGTCCTTCTTGGTGGTATGCTGACATTACCCTGGATACCGTGGCTCTTGATACATCACAAAGACTTGCTGTCTTGGTCACAGATGCGCCAGCAAGACGTGCACCAACAATTTATCCTCTTTTGAACTCTGGTATGTCACCCATAATGTTGTGTGCATTGCACTATTTTGAGCAACACTGTGCTCTTACCCTGCTAATTGAACCTTCACACTCTGCTCTTACTGGTGCAATGTGCAATTAATGAAGATTGGCCACCAGGCTGGTCCAATTTAGCCATGAAATCTCCCACACTAAAATGACAGGTGTTTCAGTTTCATTGTCCAACCCCTGTATATATATATATATACACTTCTCATAAAACTTGGGTTGTTTCTCATAGCCACACAGACAGAGGTGATGCTATAGACACTGTACAGTCGAGCAAAGGGATTCAAAAGCAGACAGAGAGGAGCAGGGAGTTTGAAGTCAAAGTAAACTTTCTTTACAGGTGCCCAGGCTAAAGAATTGCCATGAAAATCAACAGCCAGGTTAATAGCAAAACTTAGAGCTGATTACTTTTACTAAGTGCGAAAGTACTAAACAATGGATAGAACAATGGCTGCACCTAATGCAAAGGCTGCTGACAACAAAACCCATGAGATCTAAATAGAGTAACCCCATCCCAAATGTGCATCTACTGAAAGTGTTACTACTGATGCATTACAGACTCTGAGGCTGGGGCAGAAGTGGGTTCCTCTGGTCGTTTCTGAAAGGGAGAAGGACACTATTTTCTGTTGCTCAAGCTACGTGTCCAGAAGTGAGAGTAACTTGAGGGAAGGCAGCAGGGTACAAGCTTGCTTGGAGTGTGGGGGAGCTCATTTCTGGGAGGAAGTGGTGGAGGGAGAGGAGTCCTAGACGTGAGGCTAGAGGAAGGGCAGGCAGGTGAGTCCAAAACTCACAAGGCGGGCTGCTGAAAGAAGTGGACAGAAAACCAACAGGTTATCCTTAAGGCATCAAATAGTGAGAGATACATTTGTTAGTTTAATCCTGGGAAGGAAAATTGCAGGAGCTTATCAAACTGAGCCAGTTTACCGCAGCACAGATGATGACTCTCTGGCAAAGAGTGAAGGCATCTGCCGGTCCTCAAATACAGTGAATCGTTGTGGCTTCATTGAGTGCAGGTGGCTCTGCCCCAAGGGAGGAACAATCAGCCCAACCCCATTCAAAAAGCAGGAACACAGCAGCACTGACCATGACACGTGAACACAATTGCTTATTTGTTGGGACTTTGCGCTCGGTGCTGATCTTCCAAGGATCCACTGATAGGTTTTGGAAAAGACATGAGAGACCAAAGGAGAAAGCTGGAAAGGCTTTTTTATGTGTTTGCATTTGTTTGTTTGTTGAGTGCATGCATGTGCATGACCTATCCCAGAGAAGTGTTTTCACAGGGGAAATATAGGGCAGCTGGTGTGTCTCTATTCATGTGTGTGCGTGTGTGGTCTCCTCTTAATGATTATTATGGTTTAACTCCCATTTCACGGATAGAGTCATTACACCCCAGATTTTTTTTCCATTGGCAGTGGAAAGGAAAATATATTCCCTTCTGTCGCTTATTACTGAGACCTTGTCTTATACTCTCACACTCTGAGACATCAAAACCACACGAAGCCATCCACCCACACATGCTCTTGTACACACTGGGAACATGTGACAGTCCAGTATTTGGGTTTGCGTAGTCCTTCACATGACAAAGGATTGTGGGCTGAGGATCTTGAAGGCACATTAGAGTGACTAATCTTAAAAAAGGCCACACACACACACACACACACACACACACACACACACACACACACACACACACACACACACACACACACCAGTTACTGGCCTGACTCACCTCTCTTTAGAGACAATCAATCACAATGACAGGCAGCTCCTAGCACCTTCCAGGATATTTGATGGGCGGGGTCAAAGAGAAATATAAGGGATTTCCTGATGGGGGTGGGTCACTCATGGCATCCCCATAATCACTGTGACCTTTGACTTTCCAGAGGAAGGCCACTTAACAAAACCAGATAAATGACATTGATCACAGTGTATTGCACAGATCATAAAATGCCTGAAATTGAGCGCTGGGGTCAGAGTGCACACTCGGGATGTGTTAAGGCCTGACCCTACCTGTGCTCTCTGTGATATGAAAGGACTTGGAAGACCAAACAGAGCTTAGATTCCTCATACAGATGACCCCAGGCTAGAGGTGAAAGGTCAAACTTGAGGTGAGAGGAGATTTACAAAATGTTTGGAGATTGCTTGGAGAGTTGGCTTCTGCACGTCTGCTTGGGTTTGCGCTCGCTATCATTGTGATGCTACTGAGCATGGTCGTTGGGATTAAGAAAGAAGAAAAAACAGAAGCTTAAAGTTCCTCATAAGCATAGTTTTAGGTACAATTTATTAGCCTAAAAAAATGACATTTTAATTTAAGCTTTATGTATATTAACAAACTTAGTTGTTTGCGATACAATAAATTCTCTTATAGCAGCTACTCAAGTAATAAACAGAAATAAAGAATATTTGCTAATACAGGTGAGATTAAAATGAAATGATTGAAACAATATTATTGTAAGGCAAAACTGCATGGGTTCATGGGTTCCCATGATGTATTGAGTGTTTCTTCTTCACTCGCCTCTTTTCACGATTTGTGTTTATCCACCATTCTACATTTAATCATTAATTATTATTAAGCGCTGGCTCTCCTCCACAGCATGTCTTTGCCCCGTCTTGCTCCCCTCCTCCCCGATCAGTCCCTGTAACAAATGGACTGGCACCTATAGAGCCCCTTTCTACTCAGTTGAGCACTTAAAGCACTTTCTACTGTAGGCCTCATTCATGCACACATTAATGCAGTGTTTTAATTTGACATTTGCACTCTGATGGATGCATCAGCAGCAACTCGGAGTCAGTCCTTTAGCATGCGGATTGAAGGAGCCAGGGATCAATCCACCAAACGTCTGATTTGTAGACAGCCTGCTCTACCACCTGACCCACAGCTGTCTCCATAAGACTACAGTATTCAATATTCACATTCATGGATATGAAAAAACAAAATTCTTCTGTCAGACTCATTTATAAAGCATTAAACAGTAAGACACATTTCAACCTAACCTGTTAGTTGTTCAGCGTTGGTTGTACTGAAACATGCATTAGGTTTCAAAAGACCAGCAGCAAACAAAATAGCAGAAATTCAAGGCTTTAAAAAGCTGCGTCCATCTCTTATATGACTAGTATCTTATGAATGTCAATAAAAACATCCATCAGAAATATGTGTACACAAATGATCATAAAACAGTTGCTCGAAAATCCCTCAGGTAAGCCCCACGATACAATGGAGATCTGGTATGTATGGCATGCTGTAAAGCGTTCACTCTGCGGTGTGTCAGCCAACAATAGTGCAGCTAATTGACTGTCTTGTCTACTCCCCCCTCCTCTTTTGGAATGATCCAGGGGAAATGGTATTACAGAGCAGAGGTTGTGTTGACAGAGGCCGAGACAGCACCCAGCACAAGGCCAACCTTTCACCTTTAACTCCCTTCCCAACCTCCTCCAAACCTGGAAACACAGGAAGAAAGCAAGGTCGCCCAGATGAGAGCGTCTGTCAACACACAGAGGGAATTGAAAGCAGGTTCGGGGGGTGGTGAAAAAAGAAAAAAAATTGGGGATGGAAAAAAATCAGCAAAAGGAGGAACAGCGAGGGTGCTGACATTTGCGCAGAGATATAAAAAAGTGGACATTTTTCAAAAGGAAAGCATGCTGCATGAATCAGGCTCATCAGACTAGTTGGCCTACAGTTTAAACAGCTCCCCTGGAGAATCAGACGAACTGCCCTCGTTTATGTTCGAGATTTAACAGAAGGACAGTCATAATGGAGACAGCCGGCTGACTTCATTCACACTGATCTTGCTATTACACAGATGACTGCAGAAACGAGGCGGGGAAGGAGAGATCTGGGTTTGATATACTAGCCACCGCTCTCCCGCTCTGCTTCATATCAAAGTCTGAAGCGGTAATGGGGAAAGCAACACTGTCTGTTTTCTTTTGGGTGGTTCTGTCCGTCTGTGACTCTGCTACTGGTCGCCTTGTTTCTTTCCCTAGTTTTCTCCCAAACCTAGGTCAGACATTTTTATTTTCGTGGAAAAGGAGAAGGCTGGACTAGCATACAAATTCATCTTCAGACAGACAAACACTGGACATGCCTTTGCCTAGACAACATTAAATGCATCCACTATTTTAAATGCAACATGAGTTGGCAGGCGTTGTTCTGTCTGCCTTTGATACACTGCTTTATTAAGTATCCAGTCTTTAATCATTTGGCGTGCTGCTAAGTCTTACCTCATGCCAACTGGAATTTAGTGCCGAATGCACTCAGCCTGTGTTTTTTCATACATTCCGCCTTCATTAACTGTCTTAACCACACGTTGTAGACCTTGTATGCTTCGCTGCATATGTGAGGTCATTAGGGTCACAAATGCTCATAGCTTTCCATACTGAGAACCTTGCATGCATTATATAGAATATGGGTACATCAAGCGCATCTGTTTCTACTAGCCTGTGTGATGCTGTGCAGACCTCAGTGATCAGGAATGCTTTAGTGTCTTGGAGAGGCCAGTCTATAGTGGGCACTTCCCTTTATCCTCCATATATGCCTCTGCTGTATACGTACTGTAAGCTTATGTGTGTTTACAATATCAGGGTTTTGCATTACTGCGGTGCAGTGATTAGATTTCCTGTTTATGCTGTGTGTTATGGGAAGAAAGCACACTGCTTCAATTTCATGCCCCTGATGTTGGGCTGGACACCAACGGGGCTTAAGTGAGAAAACAAACACTCATGTGTGGATGCAGGCACCAGCATGGACACACACACACACACACATCTGAGTCACTGAAGGGACAGTACCGAAAAATGGCCCCATCTCTGAACCTGTTTGAATTCAGTGACATCCCGTCCTCTTCTGGTGTGACGTCATTAGAAAGTGAACGCCCTTTGCTCGCTAAGGTCTGACCTCCATTTCTCAACTGTGTCCCCAGCTTTTCACATTCTGACCTCCTCCTCCTCGCGCTCCAAGCTTTCTGAGATAATGACGCTATAATTGCGCCTCAGCAGCAGAGTCTAAGCGCAAGTGTGGGCGTGGCTGTGGCACGTAGCCTCCTCCACCCCACAGGAGGCTGCCTGGGTTGAGATGCTCACTTAGAGCTGGAGCTAATTGTCCTGTTTGTCTGCAGTCTCTGTGTTTTCCTCCCAGCTCAACTGATGAAGGAACGACAAACGGTGTGACCCCTAACCCCACAGAGGTGAGGTCCCAGTGGGGATGAAGGCAACGTGGAGGGGAGGTCATGCTGCAACATGTGGTTGGCTCGTTTGGGGCAAGCCAAACGGTTTTTCTTTAATTGGCCGTGCAATCTGCCACAGCTGGGATGGATTACAGGGGAGAGTTCTTCCCTTGAAAGGGAGAGGGGGGGTTGGCATAGAATGGGTGGGGGGATGATTAGGGAAAGGATGGCCAGAAGTAACCAAATCAGCACCAGGGCTCTGCTACAGTCCACTTGTACTCACTTGCTTCTTGAATTAAAAACATGAAAACCGCAAGAGCAGCTGAACAACGAGGTGCTTTGTTTTGATGATGCCCTCTTTTTTGCCAGTGTGCAAAATATATTCATGCTTTCAAAACTGCATTAAAAGAACATCGTGCTTTGGTGTATCTCCTGTTGGAAACTGGATATTGGGGAACAATATAACAGGAGGGGTGTTCAGAGCCTCAGCCAGAAGGAGGCAATTTTATTTGATGGGTAGGATGTAGGGGCGTGCTTATTCTAGATCTGGGATGCTTTTATTTGAATTTTTATACTCAACTTTTAAAGCCCAGTGAAGTCACCACTTTGGATCTTCAGTTTCCACAAATAAAACTTATTGAGTCAACTAGAGGGAAGTGTCTTACACACACACACACGGGTGCGCAAGCACACACGCGTGCACACACACACACACACACACACATATCACTCAATTTCTTATTTCTTTGTAGACTTCACAGCACCTGCATGCTATTCACCTCCCTTCACTGGTAGTGGTCTGCACCCTGTTACCTACTATCCAACCAGAGAGGCCTGCTATCCTCTTGCTTTTGGTGTTTGTGGTCCTCATTTAGTTTTCATGTACTCGCATTGCACCCACCCAACAGTAAATCGTTCATTGGAGGAGGGGAGAGCAGCAGATGTGTGCAGACTATGACAGACAAATTTGGGGAGTGGCTGAGAGTCCCAAGTTTCTAAAAATAGTGAGGGCAGCCCTCCATCCTTTGCAGGCTGACCGCAGTAAGGATGGGTGGGAAGGTGAAAATGAAATGATACTCGATGCGAGCGGACATAGAGTCAGGTGTGGATCACTGATTGATCATTTGTTATCATATCAGTGAACCATATTCTAGTATTTTTTTTCCTTTACCTCTCTGTTCTCCCCCTTTTTTAAATATTACAACCACAAATCATGTACATGCCCACCAATCGCTAAAGACAGACCCAGCAGCTACACAGTAAAACGCAACTCGTTGTGCATCTAACCCTCATCAAATGCCAACAAACATGACAAAACAAAATACAAGCTGACAATTTCTGATCAGTCATTGCAATCTTAAATAGGCCATTTAACTTCTCCACACACATTCACAGCTTATTACCGTTTCCATCGGTTCAAAGGAAATTGTTGAGGTTTAGTTGCCTCGACCGGCCTTTCTGTCTCACACGAGCGGCCATGTTTATCACGTTCCAACAACCGCCTCGATCCTAGCGGGCTCAATGCATGTTGCACTGTGTTTGTGCACACCTGCACTGGTGACCAAGGGACCGCTGGGGAGAGGTTACTGAAACTCGGTGAGAATGGGGTTTGATAGATAGATAGATAGATAGATAGATAGATAGATAGATAGATAGATAGATAGATAGATAGATAGATAGATAGATAGATAGATAGATAGATAGATAGATAGATAGATAGATAGATAGATAGATAGATAGATAGATGACTACCACCATGGAAATAAATATAGACACCCAAAGGAAAAGACAAATACAGATACCTCAGAAAATTACCCCCAGTATCACTATAATATTTGCAAATCTTTTCCCATATTTTGAGCGTTCTTTATGTAAATGTGTTCCTAATCCATGACAAAACAACCGTCAACCAGTTACTTCTCTGCTTCCATACCAAACGTGGTGATCTGGGTTTCCTTGGCCGTGTGTGCACTTGAGATGTTAGTAAATGCAAATGAACCGCAGCAACATCTTGAGGCCATTTGGGCAGGGTCAGAAGGTGAGAACGGATGGAAGGATGAAGTGAGAAAAGAAGAGAGACAAAGATGTTTGTGTAAAGACAGAGGAGGAAAAAAAAATGTGGAGACATATGAGTTGGCAAAGTAAGTAGCCACGAATGCAGATAGACTGAGGGAGGGAGAGCGGGATTTAGGAAATGTATTGAGGAAAGTGGGCAGATGTGGGCGAATTTTGAAAGCAGGGTTGGAATGTGCTGAAAGACGGTGTCTGGGGAACATCTTCATTTGACGCACTGGATGCACATATATATGCTTCCACGCACAGCTGCGTGTCTTTGCTATGATGGTGATGAGCAGTTGGCTGCTTCCTGGCCCCCTTCCTCTTGTCACAACTGGATAAACCACCTCTTTCCTTTGACCGACATCTTCAAAATGCTATTTTAAAAGAGGTGCGCCTTATCAAGGTATTTGCCCTCACCGTGTCCTCTCCTTTATTGGATCGCCTGTCGAGTGTGCATGCGTGACATTCCCAGCTGTCTGCCTATATCCCTCTGACGGTGAAATGTGTGTGTTTGTCTTACAGGCGCTGTGCGCTTTATAATTTCCTGTGTGTCTTTGTGAATTCATGCACCACAGTGCTAATCTTTTCTTGATGTGCTTCTTTAGCTCTGCAGGTGTATCAACAGAAATGTGTCAAATCTGTTTACTTCCTTTGCCATTGTGTATGAGAGAGAGCTCGATGCCTCGATGAATCGGAGGGTGACTGAGAATGAGAGTTGACAGGTCTTTGAGTATGTGTGTGTAGAGGGTGGGAGGGGGACTGGCAAGCGCCTCTCTATTACCCAGATTGATTAAGGAAGTGCTCAAGCTCCCACTCAGCCATCACCACTGACACCGAGGTGACCGTCTCAAAAATGGACAGAGAGGCGGAATGAGAGAGGGAGAAGAAGTGAGAGAGACAAGAGATGGAAAGCAGCATGCAGTGGGATGGAAGAGGAGATATTTCAGCTAATCAGTATGTCTAAGAGGACTTCAGTACTTTGTCTAAGAGGCATTTTAGTGAGACATAAGTTTGATAGATGTTTTTTGGTGTGTGTGCGCAAGTGTCTGTCTGCCTACTTTTACATTCTTCACCATCTTATCTTCTTCTCGCCCCCAAATCTCATCAGAGGCCTCATCCCTAAACCCCTTTAGGGATTTTTTTTCATCTCCAATTAGGCGATGTAGGAATATAATAGGTTCCTGGATTTTATGCTGCTCCCACCTTCTTTACCCTAATTCTCCATCTCTATCCTTACCCCAGTACCAACCTAAGTGGATTTTAGCATTTTAATCCTGACAACTTTCATTAAAAATAGTGGGATAATCCACAGATTTCCTGGGAAATTCCTAAGAATGCCCCCCCCCCACCTCCCCATCTTGTTGCTTCATTCCCGACTTCCAGTTCTTCTCTTTTGGGATCTGATGTTTCGCTTGACTCTGCAGGAGCAGTGTCATTTACATAGTTTTCCTTAATCTTCCGTAAATCCCCGGTTTGGGGAAAAAAAGTTAGGGCCTAACGGGACGCTT
This sequence comes from Pterophyllum scalare, assembly GCA_024447675.2. Classification (NCBI taxonomy): domain Eukaryota; kingdom Metazoa; phylum Chordata; class Actinopteri; order Cichliformes; family Cichlidae; genus Pterophyllum; species Pterophyllum scalare. The sequence goes on along the minus strand of JAMQGT020009459.1, from coordinate 131,872 downwards.
CCCAGGGAGTGAAAACGGCAGGCAGAAAGGTACTGGCAGCAAAGAAAATATTTCAGTTGGGATATGATTACGCTCAGGCACTTATGGGTGAAAATAAGCAAGGATCCCATTGTGAAACTATCCAAATAAAGAGAGGGGAGCATCAATGTTTTGAAAGCACACAGTGAAGCTTCTTGCCTCAGTGCTCTGTGCCTGTGTATATTTTAACGACTCCGCTGCAGCTTTTGGAAGCATATTGAAGAGGATTGTGGTAAGCCAATTCAAACCTGTTAGTTCAGGAGATCCTTTGGCCTCCATTAAACGGGTCAGTAGTATGATGGTCAAGTTCAGGGGTTAGTTATCATGAGTGTCTCAGTACTGTGAAGCTGTGGGGTCATGGTTCATGGTTTTGGAAGTGATGGTGTTTCTTACAGAAGCTCCAAGCTAAGTAGAGGTCAAGACTGGGGGCGGTTCCTCAGACAGGCCAGCATAGCCAACAAGAGAAGAATATATTAAGTCCCACATGTAAGGTCCTGGAATTCCTAAAAGGAAAAGGAGCAGGGGGTACCAAAAAAACAAACAAATATGGTCAGGGGTAAATCTCACCTCTGGATCATCAAAAATGTCACCACTGAACCAAACCAAGGTTCGAGACTAAACCTAACCAAGAATGTGGTTTAGCCACAACAGCTGTTACAATAATAAGCAGTAGCAAGTGGCTGGCATTAGAACGGGCAGTAGTAAAGAGGAAGTGAACAATGGACTTAGATGTTAAAGGTGTTTTGTTGATCTGTCTAACCAGCTTTTATCACATCTGCATAACATTACAGAAGAAGTGTTAGAAATCCAGGCCAGAACAACCATATCAGACTTCCTTCATGTAGTGGGTCTGTGGTGCTTTAGGATAGACACTGGTTTGATGACTAAATGTCTAAAACTGCTACATTTATTCAGGACTGATGAACTGCCCAGGATGTGCTCTGCCTCTCACCCTATGCCAGCTGCACCAGGTTCCAGCCCGGATAAGCACAAAAGTGGATGCATTGATGGGATCAGGACTGATATGGCACACCAAAGCAAAATTACAAATCTGGCAAGTGAGGACAACTTTAAGCGCTAGAAAATCTTCCACCATATGTTCTTGTCTGCATTTCCACCACTGCACTCCAACAACCACAAAGTCTACTTTTATGGTCCAGCAGTGTTTTCTAGATTCTGCCCCACAACGGCATGGAGCAAAATTTGGAGTAGTGGTTCTCCCCAGCTGATGACCCCACTGCAAATGCAAGGGCACTAATGGATGTGCAGCAGCTACAAAGGCCCTGCATGTACTTCACCCACCTGCACGCTAAAATGGTGAGAATATGGTTGGAGGACAGCAACAGATGGCTGTGCAGCTCCTTGGGAAAAGCCTCTACTGTATGCAGTGAATGATCTGCCAAAGTGGGAGAAAAAAAAAAGCCTGGGGTATCATTAAATGGTAGAGATGTGTGAAAGTACCAAGCATGCCTCTTACCTGGGCTTTTTCCTCATGTTATTAGCTGAGAATATAACGGGTTGGTTTCTTGTTGAAATCACTGATTTCTGTGTCTCACTCCTTTTCATGTAAGTCTTAAATGCCTTTTCTGTCTTCACTCCCGTCTTCCTCCATTGTGGATGCATATTTTTGGCACATAATTTTAAATCTGTTTGGCTCAGCTTAATGTCAAACATATTTGAGATCTGACGTTACATACTCGGCTTAAAAGTGACCCCATTCCCAGTCTGGTCCTCCTGTCTCCATCTCATTTCAACATCATCGACCTTCTTTAACTTCTCTGGCTCTGTCAGAAAGGCTGCCCTCTGCCTTTACAGGAACCCACCTCACCTTTAATTTAGCTTTTGATGTCTTCACTGTATTTGACTCTTAATAAGTAGACTTAGCATACCTGAATTGTACTGCTGGGAGAGCGCACGTACTTTAAAAGCGATGCAAATTATGTGCCGTGTTCAAAATCTTCTGCAAAAATGGATAATGTCTGAAACACGCTGCATCACGCACACACAGTTTCTAATTAATGACACTCTTCTGTCCTTGACAAGGCAGACAGAGGGGTTTTGATTTTACACCACATGTTGGTAATTTTGCATCATCATAAAACTCTCATTTTTATCCCTCTCGCTCATTTTTAAACCAATCCCATGCCGTGCTAAAATGTCCAAGGGTGCTCATAAATAATGAAACCATCTGAGGTTTCCATGTAAACACTCTTCAGTCTGAGCCAAATATGTGTTTGTGTGTGTGGCCACTTTTCATCCTCATCAAGCTCAATAATTCATTAGAATTCCCAGATTTTCTTTTTCACTCCTCCTTCCGGTCTTGTCCATCATATTTTACCTCTCTCGTGTTTTTAAGAGCATGACCAAAAACTTGACATCATCCAGCTGTTTTTATCCAATGTCTGCATATGAGAAGATCGTGTCAAATTATCAGTCCTTGCATGTTGTCTAGTTTTCTCAGCAAGAGTGTAAGTTTTTTGCCAAATCCTTTATTTGCACAGTTTTACAGTTCTCACTGTAACATCGTGTAACCGTGTGCCCTTAATGACCAGCTGCCAACATACAGATCGCAGCGTTTCAGATGATCGATCCCTGAAGTACCCTTGGGCAAGGTACTGAGATGTCCTGATGCATCCGTGTGCATGTGAGGTGCTAAGGCACAGATGGAAGTACTGTGTGAATGAGACTTGTAGTAACAAAGTGCTTTGAGTGCTTAACGGAGTAGAAAGGTGCTATATAAGTAGCAGCCCACTTAAACTTCTTACACTGCGCTCACAGCAATAAGGTTCATATTCAGCTCTGGTATTCAGGTTTGCGGGCTACCTTTGTGAAGCCTCAGAATTAAGCATTCTGGTCATTGGATGAGAGGTCATACCTGGGCAGTTATTAAGAGCTCAGCTGTGTCAAAGGAAATGCTAAGCTATTGTCATAGCCTTGGAGCCTGCGGCATCTGCTCCACAAAAACTTTAACGTTGGCCATAACTGGAGAACGATGTGACCTAGAATTCCAATTCACACCACAGATGCGGCTCCTAAAAATCTTGCATGAGTTCGAATCTCAGCGACCTTGACCTCAAGCTCAAGGCCAGAGGTTGGGTTTTCTGAAACTCTTGTGAATGCAACACCTTGAGATGGGCGGGCTGTACAGATGTTCAAATTCACACCATGGATGCATACTGTTCGCGCTAGACCCGTCAAACTTGCCACACACTCGTTCGATGATTTTACTATAACACTTTGACCCCCACTGTATAAATGAGGATTTTATTTGGTGATAGTGCATTAATAAGAGTTACTCAAAAATCAACATATTTGTGGTTGCAAGTTTCTGGTTTTAGTTTAGTGCTTGGTAGGGGCAACTGTAATAAATAGCAGGTGTTGCAGCAAAAAAAAAGGATACATGTAGCACCTCTTCGTGCTTGTGATTATGGTTTGAAACACCAAACATGACCCAGTACTTCATTTAAAGTAACTCAATTTAATATGTTAAGCGATTTGATGCACATTCTGCATATTACATAATAATAATTACATACATTATAATAACAATGGTGCAACTTTCTTCTTTTTCTGCCTAGGTAGCATCGTCTTAGAGAACATCCGAGATAGTTCATTGGTTCTCATTTGTCAGGCCAGAAACCCTGAGCCTGAACAAAGGCATGGACTGTAATCAAAGCTCTCTGAGTTTAAAACATGTCATAACTACAGCACACACATTTGTCATCATCTAGCACCATGTAACCTCCTGGAACACAACACAGTGCACATCACCTATCGTGACTATTAGTGGTACACCTATCCAAACACACACGTCATACATGTAAGACAAATGGGCAGAGACGACCCAAGCAGTTTATGGTGTCTCTGTTAGCGTAAACAAGGTGCATCTTTTTCTGCAGGACGCTCACGGATTACTTTCCCTTTTCTCATGTTTAATTTTACGTTTGAGCCCCTTTTCTCCTGAACACGCTCAGAGACTCGGTACAGCCCGCCCATCTGTCTTCCTCCTTTGGGGGCCAAAAAAAACACAGAAGGGTCAAGCAGCCTCATACGCATGGATGACCCCCAATGTAAGCAAAGCGGCGCGAGGGGAGCATCTGATATGAAAAATGAAGTGGGCTACGTGTTGATCTGGTGGAGGGAGAGTGGAAACAGTTTGTAGCAATTGTGCTTGTGCAGATGTTGGTGTTGGCGCAGAGTTGAACCCGAGCATTTACCATGTACATGAGAGATGAGGATATCATGAAGTAGTCTAAGCATTTCAGCAGTAGTCACCAAAATATGAAGAAATCATGTACGTCGTTTAAAGAATTAAGACAAATTTATCTTGAGATTATACGAAAGCAAATTAAACTGGAAGGCTGTGCGAAACACATATTTCATATGCTTGTGGCGCAAGAAGTCGAACTTTAGCTTTCCTATTTTATGTTAGGATATCTTCTAGCCAGTAAGTTGAACTGACAAGGTTATAGAACAGCATCTACTAAATCTGGTATTGATCAGTGTCTGAAGCTGGACTCCATCTAGCTGTACCTGAGCCAGCAGCCTCGCTCTAAACAAGCTGCTTTATTGGCTCTCCCAGAAGAAAAGCGCTAGTACCCACAAAGCTGTCATCTTTACAAAGCTGAATGAAATGAAGCAGCTGTGAATCAATTCTTTGCTGCTGGACACAGAAAAGAAGAATCAATTTAAAGAATTGTTCTCTGTTGTTGAGACATTGGTCTGTGTTTTTGAAATGCAGCCGACTGAAAGACACTGCAGTGGCTCCACTGTCGAAACTGATACTCGCTGTGGAGAAAAGGTTTTCATATGCTGCAGTGACGCTCATATCTTTTGACTACGTTTCATGTAATAAGTGATATATAGGGTGTTCCATATAAAACGCAGACTTGTGGTAATGCCGCTCTCTTTCCTTTCTTTCTTCTCATCCCTCCTACTCGTTCTCACGTTCTTCTCTTGACAGCAGGTCGGTGTTCTGCTGACAGAGCCCATTTTGGGCTCCCATAGAGATAATGTTAATAGGAGACAGACTGCCCCCCCCTCTTTCTCCTCTCTCCCTCTGTCGTCATGGATCCCACTGGATAAACTGGAGTGAGGTAACAAAGAAGGAGGTGTGATGGACTGTCTCTTTCACCATTATAAGAGGTGGTCTGTGCACCATAATGGCAACAGACATTACACTGGGCATGTGCACGCATAAACTCACATCCACACATTTTACTAGTGTATGCACAAATGTGCCGCCTTCAAGAGTGCTCCTATATCTGAGTTTAGATGCTTTTAATGCGGCTTTATTGTCTTGAGCTTGGTGCCTATGGTAACAAATAGTTCCTGGGACAATTTCCTTGGTGGCTTTATTATAGAAACTACACACAGCACAAAGCTAGTTGGTATCAAAAACAGAAAGCAAATTAAGCATAGACTGCTATAATGCTAAATAGTAAAAGGATACTCAAGGTAATAATAATACAGATTACATTAAAATGCATATATTTTAATTGATCACCACGTTAGATTGGAAAGCATGAGTGCTGAAGATGCAGCTGTGTCTGTGTAGCTGAGAAGCATGATGCTGCAAAACTTTCTTTTTCTGTTGTAGTACACACTAAATTCACTGCTTGAATTATAGGTAGACATTTGCTTTAGTGTACTGTCAGCAATAATTTTTTGTACCTCAACATTGGTGTTCCTAGAATCAGTCTTATGCTCTTTAAAACACACATTTGCAATTTGAAAATAGTCATTAAGGACCGTGACCCCATTAAAGAAGTGTTTAATCGGTCTTTTATGTCCAGTATTTTGCTTTAGTTTAGATAAATGGCTGGACACAGAAAATAAAAAAAATTAAGAAAAGAATAGGTACACTGTCTCAAAACAACCATGACACAGTAACTGTGTCACGGGTTGCAGTGATCTGAGTCCAGAGTGGCCCAAATTAGAGCAATTTTGACCCAAGGATTTTTATTACGGCTGGGGTTTTCATTTAAAGACAGTAGCTTTCATTCTGTGATTCATTTTTCTCATGGAAAAAAAGGATTCCTCTAAACTGTAAATCCTCTAAACTCAAGTGATCTTCGGTATCATGCATGCCTCAATAAAACCACAGTGACTTATAACCAAATGCCACTGTATATCTGTGCCCCCCCCCCTCATGAATAAAAGTCCTGATCTGTGAGGTGAGAGGGATTTGCCCCTGTGGCACACCCAGTCACCCCCTCCAGTCAGTTGTGTTACTCAAGCTCACTTGTAGAAGTCCCTTAACACTAACCGAGAAAGCATAAATATATTATAATCTCATCACCTGTCCATTTATACAGGTGTCACCCTGCCTCGCAACTTGATTTTCCAGGAGGGCAGTGGTTTTTCCTGTGGCAGCGATTGAAGTCACAGCATTATTATCAGGCAAAATGTATTCATGATAGCAGAGGTCCGAGTGCCCCGTGGGCTTTGTAATATAATACCAGACCTCTTTATCAAATTTAACAGTTTATTGGAAACAGCTTGTACACATGATTTAGGCACCAGGCGCTATGGCAAGGCTCCTGGTACCCTCCTAACAGACATCCCTTGCACACCTCCACACGGTCCCTGATCCGCACACATACACACCCGCGCATTATGAAAGCTCACAAACACATGCCGTACACCCGCTCAGAGTGACAGTCAAGCACACGCGCATTTAATCACACGTCTCCCTCCTCCTCCGCCTCCTCTGCAGAGCATCACTTCTCCTGCGCTCCCCATCGCATCTAATGCAAACCTCTCTTGGATGAGGCAGCGTTTTTCTGCCGAGGTCTTTTGTGCGCTTTTGTTGTTTGTTTTCTCTGAAGAGCAGTGCGATAACAAAAAGTGGGACGTGACAAATGGACTTTGTGCCCCACAGCTAGATTCGAGTGATAGGTTACTGAATGGGAGCTACCCTCCTATCTCATTTATATATACACACAGAGACAAATAGAAGCACACGTGACGAACACACATTTGTAACTATTATTTCTTACTCCAGCTGCTTTCTAATTTTGTGTTTTTAAACTGTCAAGCATCCCCCCATCAATCTGTCATCCATACGGTGCAACTACAGTAAATATATTGATGTATGAAAGCTACTTGTTTTATTACCATTCTGTGGGACTGAAGAGCACGTAGATCTCCTGTCGGGATGCTAAATAGAAAACATCAGTTCACTGGCTAATGATTTAAAGGGATGGTCAGAGGTCATGCCAGCTATTAATGATCCTCTTTAACAAAAAGCATGTGCAGGATCTATCCTGTGATCAGTCTGGCTGACAGAAAGTGTGTGAGCGAGGAATAGGTGAATCCACTGCTTCTACCGACGTCTGAACGTATGCATTAAACTGTGGTTTCTACATTCAGTTATTTCAGATTTTAATATAATAAATTAACTTCATTTGAAAAAAAAAAAGAAGTCCTTAAAAATACCGTAACTCCAGATTTACCAGCCTCTTGCCTCTGGATAGAAAAGTTAACATTCCGCCCTGCTCATGCTTATTGGCAAATTTGAGAATACTAGCTTAAAATGATCTCAGCATGTGACAGCTTAAAGGTTTTTAATGCGTTTAGCAGCTACAGAGCTTCAAGTATAAACATTCATTAATCCTTTCAGCCATTTCTACCCTTAACAGGAGCTCGCTGGATGATGGAGGTTATCTGCACAGCAAAGAAAAAGCTCTCAACCACGACTGACCCGGACTTCTGTCTGTCAACTGTAATATTTGTGAGTCTGTATGCTCTTTTGGCCTTGTTTTCTTCCACCATTTCATTCCTGGCTATTCTGTGCTATTGTGTTATGTTTTATTCTATTCCTGTTACCTCTGACTAAGCCCCTATCAGTCCTGTGGAAGTTAATTATGGGTGCCAAGCTGTTGAGAGGTTGAAGAGAAGCTTTTTTGCCTAAATACTGGATATACACCAAGTCTGGCAACGCCACCGAGCATTGTCTGCCGTGATAAAATATGGACGGAAGTGCTGCTAGGCAAATCGTTTATCAGCCAGGTTTAGCATGCACATGTTAAAATGAAAGACTGTGCTATCTGCATAGGTTGTGTGAGCTTAGTTTAGTGTAGCCAACACCGCTTGTTGTGTATAAATGGCGTGCTGGCTGTCACCCCTGTGGGACATGATCAATCACACGTTGCCTGCTTTGCTCTCTAACGGCTTATGGGCAAATCTATTCAAAATATTCAAACCAACATTTTTTAGTCCCACCTTAACTGCATGCTTTGTTGCTTTGTGCTTTTTGTGCCTTTGTTTTGGAGCCGCTGCAATTATTAGAATCTGATTTTCCATTAGTTCCACGTTTTTCACAACGTAACTTATCTCTAAACTCTTGTGGTACAATCCACAAGAACTGACCCATTTAGCAGTTAAGTGCAAATGGTCTGTTATGATAATTAATTCTAATATATGTCTTCAGTGAGGACAAGCCATTACACGGAGCATGAGCTGGCATGTTTGCTCTGTTACAAAGCGGTCATTAAAATAAGTGCAAGCTCAGTTTACTCTGCTAGTCCCCAATTTGCCTTAATGAGCCAGTTTAAGCTGTCAGAAACTGAGAGAAAGGATTTCTGCTAACTGTAAGGCTGCGGTGAGTGGACAGGGATGACGGGATAAATGGAAGGGAGGGAGATTTAGGGAGATATGAAAAGGTATACTGAAGAAAGATAAGAAAGGAAAGGATGGGGAAAAGACAGGAGAAATCATACTGTTACTATAACAACTGGTGTTAAAGAAGATAGAAGTCCTCAAGAACACATTGGGGAAGAATCATTTTCCTCCAGATCATGTTTGTTATATATTAGAATTTTTTTTTTTCAAAGTTACATTAGTCACTCCTTTTCAGACAATGGATTATATGTTTGCTGGGGCATGACTCATCGTCCTGGTGAGAGGAGGGGAAGCTGAGGGGAAGCTTTTGAAGGGCGGTTAACATGTGGAAGGGTTCATTTTAACCCAAACCATTAAGAAAGCTGTTTTGGTGCCTAAACCTAACAACAGCTCCACACTGACCTGACATGCCCTGTTTCATACACACCCAAGAAGACCACCTCAAAAACTGTCTGGAAAAGGGCAGGCGCTTGGGGGAAAAAAAATACTTAGAAGGGGGATTGGATGGCCCGCTACATGCCTACTTTAACCAATCCAAGTTAAACTATAGGATGGAAAAAGTCATGCTTGCACCACATCATTAGGCAACTCTTGTGATCTTCGTAGGGAAGCTCATCTCACAAAGGTGATGAGATGAATCTGTTGTCTTACCTGAAACATATCTGCAGCTGTCACAGTTCAAGATTTCTATTTTTCTCAGTAATTTTAAAAATCAGCATAAAGGCGGTTTCTGTACTCATACAACATTTACTGACAGCGGGGAAAGACAAAGCCGCCAAGGTATCTTAAATCTACATATCACTTTAAATTGACTTTAACATATCTTAATGACTTAATCATTGACCGAAACAATGTCATTGTCATAAAAAGCGATATTCCCAGTGTTTCTGTCAATTTGAACAGGAGGCCTTTAGTACATGGCTATTAACAAGTAATCACAAGAGGTGTATTAATGAAGAATGCCCTTCATTTTTGCAGAGGGCAAGGTAGACAACAGTGTCCAGCCCTTGTCTTCAGAGGAAAATATGGAGGGAACTTAGGTGTTTGATGATGCGTCTAATTCACACAGGAATACATTAATATGATAGTCAGTGGAGCGACAAAGCCCTCAAGTAAGGTTCCCTCATTAGTATGTTTCTCTATTTCTTTTTTTAATTATTCAACAAAAAAAACGAGGAGCCGCATGACAGATGTATTGGCTGTGTCAAGAAGGGATGATTTGAATTTGAATTGTGCATAAAATCGTGCAATTAGGAGGGCTCATTGGTGTATGTGAACAAAATATTTGCCTCAAATGAGTATTGGCTCTGAAGCATGAGTCAAATTATGGGGTATATTTTAATGTAATATTTATTCTCTTCTCAAGGATCTGGTCACATTTCATGCGCTTGAATGTCATGAATACTAAACGTTTGCGCCGTGTAAGAAAGTACCGTAGTGTGAGCCTAAGCAGTGGCCTTCTAAGGCAACACGGTGAGGTGGACCAGACAGTGTCTGCCACACCCCTCGGATCCTCTGACTTCAAAAGCATACCATTCAGAGTGTGCAATGCACCGTGAAAGTTTGATGCTTGTATCAGTCATTCTCAGTTCATCTTGGTGGGCTATTATCTCACTTTGCCATTGTCACAACTGGTTGCCGAGGCTTTCATCGTTCTTATAAGTTAACCACCTGATCTGTACACACTGGGGTATTGTCTGGGCTCTGCTCAGGCAGATCACAGGAGCCAAATGTGTGAAGACGAAGAATTATTGATGTTAATGCTGTCCTTAATCATTGAAGACAGAAAGTTCTAAGACATTGGCATTGCTGCAGCTGAGAACTTTTTCACAGCCTCTTCATCTAAAAAGATTTCATTAAGCAACACGCAACTAAAGCGTGCAAGGTGTGGAAGCAGTTTTGTGTGTGAATTCATAGAAGCAAGGGTTACATTTTAAATGCATTATCTGCCAATATTACTATATGGTTTTCAGAGCAGTAGGTAAGAAGTTTTTTTTTACAGGAAGCTTAAGTCACAGTGTGTATCTTTTTTAAAAAATTTTTAGACACAGGTCCTTTCACTGATTAGTATCTCCATCTAATTTTCCACGACACCGTTTTGGGTTCCACTGCTTTGATTCGAGGTTAACACCAACCTCCTGCAAAAAGAGTAGGCAGGTAATTCGCTGCTTGATTAGCCTCACTCTGCAATTAATCATTCTTAAATACATACCCTCACTTAGTGATAATTTAGGAATGATGATTAATGAAACCATCAAATACTGGATTTCCCCCATTTCTCTCCTTGTAGAGCCACTGCATTAATGTGGGTCACTGCTGTCAAGAAGGCACCAAAAAACTTCTACCGGCAACCGTGCTTACACATCTGAAAACAAGGCCGAAGGTCTTTTAAGTTCATTGTTTCTCTTTATTTGTTTTTGCTCTTGTGTCTTCGTTCCGCCTTTGAAAACCCAGCTGCAGTGCGGCGGAAGCCATTTCTGGGAACAGGCGCACATCAAAATACAGGTGCAAGGTCGAGAGGACGAGCGGCGCACCTTGTGGGCATGGGAGACAACGTGTGAGATAGTTGCGTGTCAGTGATTGTTGAGTCAATTAATTATTGAACTTGGCAAGAGATCAATTGTTCCAGTAAGGTGATCCCATTTCTAACTGGCAGCATATTGAGACAGTAACCTATGACAATATTAATCACTAGCACAACAGCAGGCTAATTCCCACATGTAATTAGTCTACATTTTAATTCATAGAAAACTAGCACTTTTCTAAACTCGCTTAATTATGTACTTACACTTAATTATAGTCCCCCACCCCAACCATACCCCTCCCCAATTTGTTTTGAGTGCCACAGATGGAAAAAAAAAAACATATTTATTTTGGGGAGCGAGAGAGATAAAATGAAAACTCCACCTGGGAAAGGAGCGGCAGGTCTCTGCTGAGTTGTGCTGCGTCTGGTAGGAATTTACTGGATTAGCTCAGTCACAAAATGTGAGATGAACCACATTGTCAATCACCCTCAGGGCAGAGCGAGAGAGGAAGAGCTGTCAATCAAAGCGGGTCTTCAATCGTCCCATTCACATCGCCTCCTGGAATCAGTCTCTCCCGCTGACTGCTCTTTGACATTTAACGCACTGGGGCCACGAGGATGGAGATCCTCAAATCCTCCCTTTCTTTTTTTTTTTTTTCTTTTTTATTCCCCTGTCTGTTCTCAGTCTTTGTGCTTTAGCAGGGGAAGATGTGTGTTTAAAGTAAAGACACAGTGCAATAGCTGTGAGAAATAACTAACAGTCAAAAAGTTTCAGTAACTCTTCAAGTGCAGTGACAACAGGCACGGCGGCAGAAGACGAAATAGACTGGACTTGAGTCGTCATGTATTGCTCCCATTCGAAGTTACTGTTGCAGGGCTGAAAACATATGAATTTCCTTCACAGGATCTCTTTTGGGCTTCTGCTTTTCATGAGATGCATTATGAAATTCGCAGAGAATTCATCAATAAAATGCATTTGCTTAAGCTCAAGCAATAAATGCATTTACCAACAAAGTCCATAAAGAAGAACAGGGGGGTGGGGGTGGGGCATCTAAAAAGCCTTCCTCTTCTGGGAGATGCTGCAGGATGAAAAATCCTATCGCTGTTTGTTGTCGTTTTTATGTGTTTTCTCCCCTCTTGTTTGTATTCCGGGGCAGTCGCTTTGCTCTGAGTGAGGTATACAGAGTCATTGCTCTTTTGGCTCCAGTCCTGACACCTCGTGCCCTCAAGTGTGGACTCCTTAGCTGCGATCTGATCAGCATCTTTATAGTTTATCAGCCTTGGGGTTCAATTTTGGCTTGGATGCTTTTACAAATGAACGCAATCACTGGTGAGCCTTCGCATCCTGATTGCATTGAGGGAAGCGGGTGGAGGAAAGTTTAGTGGATTACCGTGCCACTTGAGGATGGAGCACAAACACACCGAGGCAGCCACAGAGGGGGCCGTCTGTGCCTCCCTCCCCTGCCTGGGCTATTGGCACTCGCTGCTTGTACTCTGTCTTATTTCACTAAAATAATATAATTGTCTCCCATATTATTGCTTGTAAAGCCATCTTCTGTCCGCAGGCGATGTGTGTGATCAATGTACTATCTAACAGAATCAATTCTTCCAGGAATACTTCGTGTTTGTGAAATGATCCCAGGCAGCTGCAGCAAAAGACTGGGCTGAAAGTGGGATCCTATGGTACTAGGATTAGTTTAGCGACTTGGGCCCTCCAGTTTGCACTGAATACTGTGGCTGTTCGCCCATTTCTCATGTTGTTCACTGTATGCGTGTATGTGTGTGTGTGTGTGTGTGCGTGCTTGTGTTGCAAAATAAGCTTCTCTGGGAATTCACATTCATATTGCCAGTTATGTGCATCATCCCTTGAACATCTTCTAAGCAGTTTATTCCACTTGTAACTGCTACAGTACTGGTCCCCCTGAGATGTTTTCAACTGTGCTGGAAATGGTAATAAATGTCATGTCATCTGTGGTGTAATATGAAACAGATATCTCGAATTTTACCAGAAAAAGAAATTTGTTCTTATCACTCCCAGCGTGTTTGTTTTTTATTGGAATTTATATACAGTGTCATCACTGACACTGTTGAAACGATAGTGTAATGCACATGGAGTAATCATCTATTAAATTTAGTGTATAAATTAGTAATAAGACTGTTAGTGATCAAAAAACTAAAATTATATTATGCAATTAAATGTACTTGTCTAAAAGAAATTCCCCTCTGCTACAAAAAAAATACAGCATTACGGCTGCAGTGACGCTGCCTATCAGATCACAACAGAATTTATCAATTAATTTCCCACTGCCAATGCTGTCTCTAGAGTGCACAGTTGCTCTAACTACAACTAAACTGTGCTATCAAAAGTGAATTATAGGAGTAGATTGGAGAGAGTAATATGCCACAAAAACTATTACAGATGGGAAACTATGGGACTAGACCCCTCTGGAGGAGCAATCGGGGGTAAGAGAGGAGAGAATTAAGGAGTGGAATCAAGCCAAAGGGAACCAATTTGGCAGTACAGCTTGTTAACGATTGTCACTGGAAATCTCTGTGGTTGAACAGCGTCTAGCTTCCCACCAAAATCTCATGTTTTTTGCAGACCTACCGAGGTAGAAGTAAGCGAGCGTTCCCACAAACTAAAAAAGCCAAAGTTCTGCATCTGTGCGAAAGTCCTGAGAAAACTGACTGACATTCTGGGCATGCTGTTGTAATACGGTGTAAACTGCTGGCCTGGCCAAAAGCGGTATCTGGGTTAATAGGTATGGTGAATTTCCCAGGAAGTACCACAGCTTATTGAGTTACTTCTGCATGCTGAAAAAAAAAAAAAAGAAGAAAGAGGACACTTTATGCAAATTCAGGTGCGCCTTAGCCAATTGTCATTCAGTTGTTTAGTTTTGTGGTTTGATTCCATTTAGAGGAAAACAGCGAAGTCAAATTGTGTCTTTCGATAACATCGCTGCAATGATTGAGTTATGCGTTATTGCATTTGTGACTTGAGTTCAGTCTGTTGCTCTGCAGTTGCAGCCTCTACCTGAGAACAGCTCCAGAAATCAGGTCCAAAAATCCTTTCATTTCCTTTGGAAACCACATGTCATGTCCTATATTAGGTGGATAAAGGACGTATGTGCACCTTAGATCTGGCTAGAGATTTCCCCCCTTCCTTTTTTTTCATCCCTCTCTTCCCCCCTCCTCTCTTCTGTTTATTTTCCTGCCGTCTCGGCTTCATGTGTTTTGTTTTGTCTTTTCCCTGCTATCTCTTCTCTCTCTTGCGCTCTCTCGCTCTGCCCCACTAGGTTCTGCATCGGCGTCATCAGTCCATTCTTTGGGTAGCACAGGAAGTGAAACTGTAACACAGAGTTCACTGGTAATTGGCCACGGTCACGCTAACCAAACAGGAAGGAATCTGCAACTGATTAGAATTCTTCCTCCTGCAATAATACCCTCCACCACCCCACCCACAACCCCTCTACCCCCCCCGCCCCACCGCCCCAACAAAATTAATTACATTTGGGGGACTATTCCCACTATTGGTTTTCCTGTTTTGAAGCTGCATTATAAAGGGACAAATCCCAAGACAACACAGCCTAGCTAGTTTTTCAATTACAGAGAGAAAGGCTAAGTTATAAAGGGCTGAGGAAAGCACAGGCAGGCATCCATCTATCCATCTCTACATCCGGACAGGGAGTTTCTGGCCCATCTGATCAGTCAGCAGTACAGACTGCTGAATAATCTCCCCGGTACTCAGTCACACACACAATGACCTCCCAATTTCTCCCGCTCAAAGTAAGCACACCAAACAAATGTTCTCCATTTATTAGTTCTGAGCAAGACATTTTATATGATGTGCAGAAAAAAAAGGTGATTATTAGTAATCTGGAATAATATCTTATACATTTCTACATCCACACACACACACATACACACAGCTAACAGTGTAGTTTGGAGAAAATAGTCAGCAAGTTCAATGGAATTATTTGAATTGAAGTCTGAAAATTAAAAACACCAGAATTAAAATTCCCACTTTTAAAGGTCAAATATATGAGTGCAACATTTATGGCAACTTTCCACGATAAGCTCTGTGTTTACATGTTGTTGTTTTTTTTCATCAGGTTTGATTTTTCACTGCTGTTGTAATATAATTTACACCAAGCAGGCCTGTAATTTCAATAATAAAACATTCAGAAAGTTCAACATATTTTATCTATAGTATGAAAAAATAATTCAATTTGAAAATGTACATGTGTAAATCCATTATGAATTAAATGTGTAACCATGACTTGGAGTCCACAGCCCACGACTGTTAGCAGCGTCCGTTCCTGCAGAAGTGCTCAGAAGCCCGTGTGAACGCTGCCCACCTGAAATCGCTTCGCTGTTGCATTCTGAAGTGGATTGCTTGATATGACATATTCATTTCACAAAAGAGGTTAAGCACAGAAGAACAGCGGGATGCCACGGTGCACATGAAATGCTAAAATACTACGGTGCTGAGCGCCTTTCAAAATAAAATGAAAATAAATTTGAGGAGATACGTTCTCATCTCATCTTCACAGAGAGAAACAGAGAGCCAGGGCTGCCTCAAAAATAAATGAATGCCTAACAATGTTTTTGATGTCCTATATTTAAATTTGTACGGTTACTTACATTACTCCTACTTCCCTGGTCTTGGAACTAATCCGATTGATATGGAAATGGGGTGCTCTGTTTCATGACAGAGTTGGGGAGAGAGGGAGAGAGAATTCCCAGGTTCGCTCCTACTCAAAATGTGCTGAAAACAGATTTTCACAATCCTTTGGCTTCATGGTATAGGTTATAGGGGATTACACAAACCACTTAAAGCTCTACAATGAGCTGCTCTTTACAACTAAAAAAAAAAAAAAAGCCTTCATGCTGGACACATTCTCCACACTGAAAAGGTTCATCAGAAACAAATTGAGTAAATATTGTAATTGTTTTGGGAACCATTATAATTTTACATACAAAGACATAATTATTTGTAATTTTTTCAATTTTACAAATTTACTGCAGACACAAGTTTTTATGTTATTTTGCAATATTAATGGAATAATCAGAAGAACCTCACTGTTTAGAGTCAACATAAAATATACTAAAAATTATCCTATAAATGACAAAACTCTGGAAAAGTGTTGTGAAAAGTTTTCATTTATTTTTAGCCCTATCTGGAAAATGTGTTATTTTGTTGTCCCACTAAGAATCAGTTCAACAGTTCAAATTATATTTGGGGAGTTTTGAATTTAGTCATGTTATTATTAGACAAACATAAATTAATAACAAAGTCCCCTTTGGTTTGGATTTTTAGTGTAACTTTAAAGCTAAAATCTTTT
Organism: Pterophyllum scalare; assembly: GCA_024447675.2. NCBI lineage: Eukaryota > Metazoa > Chordata > Actinopteri > Cichliformes > Cichlidae > Pterophyllum > Pterophyllum scalare. The sequence goes on along the minus strand of JAMQGT020009459.1, from coordinate 115,360 downwards.
TTTAATGTGCTGTTGTAGAAATATTTTATATCTAATTTAAAGTAATAGCTTATTGAAAATTACAAAAAAATGACTTTTTCTACTGCAGTGTTATCTGAAGCCCAGCGCCATAAATCACACATGTGGTATGCAGCTACTGTAACAGTACATTCTCACTGGTATCTCTAGTTTCCTGCTCTCTACCCAGGCACATCCTTATCTGTCCAAAACTCCTCTTTTTATCTTAAACAGCATTTAAAATCATCACTTACCAATTCCCTTCTTTAGCAAAGCACCCATTCGCGCGTGTGTTGTCTGTCATTGGGGTTGAAAATTGGGGAATGGGCTGGAAATTGGAACCATCGAGGATGCCGTCCTGGAAAAAGAGGAAATCAAAGTTAAATGAGATCATGCATGCCAAGAGAATGTTTAACCAAAGGGCAAAAAGGAAGCTGGAGATAACAGAGAAGAGAAAACCGCTTAATGTTGTGTTGCTGCAGTCTGCTTGGTGTCGTGCATGCTCGTGTGTGTGTGTGTGTGTGTTTGGATTAGAGAGGAGTGTCAGTTGTCAGTATACATTTAACAATCATTTTATGCATCTGTTAATGTACATATTTTATATTTATATATATATACACACACATATACACACACATGTACTCGATGACTTTAAGCCTTGTGCATGTGTGTGCGTGGATGCACGCGATCACGTGGATGCATTTTTACAACGATGCAGGAAGGCGAAGGTTTCAGCTGAGCGTGCTCGTCCGCAGGTGTGCACGCAGGTGATGATGAGCGTTGCAAAAGTTTATTATTATTATTATCACGCAGTGTCTGAAAAATGTTTGAAGTGGCGCACCGCAAACAATTAATCTTGCGCCTCTGATTGTACTCTGTCCCAGTGATGCAGATTTCTCATGACAAGTTCACTTCAAAAGGCTGGAATCCTGCCCCACCCAGCGCACCTATGGTGAGATGATAGACAGGTAACTTTGTTTTAACATGAGAGGACATGGGAGCATCTGGAGCGTAAAAATGTATGGGGGGGAGGGTCAAAAATACAACTTTATTTTCACTTCAACGTGCAGATAAAGACACCGCTAAACTGCGACTGGGCAGAAACGTGTGTAAAGTTAACATTTCCTTCCCTCATAGAGCCAAACAAACAACAGCCGTGTGTGTCAGAAATTACAGGAAACACTGGTGTGAACATCTGTAGTATATTCTGCTATCTATCATCAAAAGATAACAAAGGAAGCTATGAAACCATTTTAGTAAAATCACTGATTATCTGATGTTTGATTCAAATGACGTTTATCGTGGATCCTCTTTTGTCTGACAGTGGCCCCTCAGCTGACATCTAATCTTTGGACCTTCTTCACTGATGGAATCGGGGATCTCTGTAAGTTGTCCATAACAGACAGGCAGGAATGGAGCTTGTCTGGATCATGTTTATTCAATTTAACTGAGCATTTATCCTCCCAGGTATTGTTGCCCGTCTGTTCCCTGTGTGCGTAAGCAAAAGAAAGCAGAGCGATCGTAAGGAGAGAGCGGGAGATGACAGGAGCAAAGTTTCCAGTTCACGAGCTGAACTGAGAAGAGAGGGAAACATGCAGCCAGCCTGCACATGTCAAGGTCAGAGCAAACGTTCTTCCAAGGAATGAAGGAAGACGTGGAGGAGGAAAAAGATCTCGTTCGCATGCGCCTTCATGCGGCTGTGATCTGATTAAGAACAAAAGCCCTGTTAAGTTGTGTTTAATGAAAACTGACTAAAAGCCGACAAAGACTTGTGTAACTTTGTCTTCGAAGAGGTTCTTAAAATCTAACCAAGTTTTTAAAAAAAAAAAACTTTCAAAAAACATGAAGTTGTCAATTTTACGCATGGTGATGTCATGTGAACAGAATACCTGTGGGTGTGTGCCATCTTTTCACTGAATCATTTGGCTCTCTGCTTTATTTCTTAATTCTCGCTGCCATGAAACACTTCAGAAAGAATATCAACCCAGAAGCGATATTTTCTGCAAGCAAAAACTAGTTCAAAGACATTTTTTCCTCCCCCCGCCCCCACCCCAAACCCAATCCTCAACTTACTGTCCTGGCATCCAGTCAATTTCCAATTTGCGTTGACTTTTACAAGGTTTTTTTTTTACTGACTTTGTTGCAGCAGTGAAGTGCCCGGGGCCGGTGGGTCATATAATTATTAGGTACAGAAAATGATAAGCATGTTTTAAAAGTGAAAATTAGGTTTAATTGTGGTGTACTGTTGCAATGAGAGCATGAAATCACAAAAGTCAAACTTATGAGACTTTTTGCATTATTTAAACAACTAACCAATATATGGGGAGCATGATTTTCAGTGACTCATATCATTTCACTAACACTGGATAATTGAGGTAATTTTATTCATGTATTTTACAACATCGCTGGATGATATCTTGTTTTTTTTTTCCCTAGGGTGCATTCATAAAGTGTCCTGCATCACATGAATACACGTATCACACTAAGTAAAAGGATGCACATAGTTTCTAGTAATTCACTCACATTTTGTAAGCACAAATATTGTAATCAAACATCAAATTTTTTTTTACAATGATGTAAATGTGTGTAATCGACCTTTAGAGGGATTTCCTTATACACAAAAGCTGAATCCGTGGCTGAGCTGCCATACAGAACCTCCGTGCTCTTAATGCATATTGTTGGAATCTTAATATGACAAATAAAGATAACCTCACACTTCCACGAGCCCCTGACATATCCCCAAGCTTCAGCTCACACCCTACAGTCCCTGACTCCTATGTCAGGCCCAATCAGAAAACCAGGCCTAGACTAGTGATAGAAACAAATGTGTAAGGTGTCCTTGGAGTAACCAAAACAACTGCGAGTCCAATTTCCTCCTTTGTCACTTTCTGTAGGTTTACACTCAACTGAAGCGCAAGCTGAGGAAAGAACGTGTTGTCGGCCTGACCGTAACATTGGCGGTTCTCCTGCTCGTGTGCAAAGCTGACATCCAGTTTCCTGAGTGAAGTCATTTCCTCAGTAGACGCTTTGCACAAACACAGTCTAATATCCGAAGGCCGGTGGGAGGGGTGGACTGGGGGCAACTCGTCCTGGAGAGAAAGAGTGACGGCAAACGCTCACATTGAAATTTAATTTCATCCCTTCATCGCTGAGCTCAGATAAGCGATTCAGTAGCCACGGTTAACTGGGAAAATATTATGATAAATGGGCTTTATTACTATTTTTCCCCATTATTCATGACAATAACAATACAGTGTTCTCTGGTGGTGTCGGTGCACGTGTCTGGCTGCATCGCTGACAAAAGCAAGGGTGCTCATTATGGAAACAGTGCTATGATGAATGTGGTAAAGCAACTCAAACTTAATCTAAACTGCATTACATGTTGTTTTGAATATACCTCGCTGATATGCCCATCTTTAATGTACTATCAAGTGCAGGGAGCAGAATTGCTTTAGTCTCCAAATTCAGAGCGGCAGGGAAAGAGAGAGAGAGAGAGAGAGGGGCTTTAAAATACTGTCTCTGAGAAATGCAAAATTTATGAATACCCCCCTCACAACTCAGCTTGATTTATGTGAAATAATAATACACTATTTAATGCTTAAACATAGCTAGGAGCGATCCCTGGCTATCAAGATGTACAATGGAGTAATGGGGCTGGAAGACAAATCACCTTGTGGACTTGTGATGCTTATTTAAAGGTGCTCAGGCAGATATATTAAACTATATGTAATTGTACACTAACTCTGTGCTGTAGGCAGAGGCGGCAAACACAGGAGGAGGCCGGTCGTGATGCAGATGGAGTGGTGTAATCAATTTGACTCAAGCATCAGCATCCACAGCAGAGGGGAGGGAGAGGAGAGGAGGAGGTGAGGGCGTGTGTGCGTGGGGGGGGGGCACTCTTCAATCTGGGATTTTACCTTTATTCCTGCATCTTGGGCATCCTCCTGACCTCTTAAGGAAAATGTCAAAACTTGTGAGAAGGACAAACAAGACAATCAGGACTAAATAATAATGATAAATATAATTTCTGCATGAACACTGTAGACAAATCCCACATGCACCTGGGGGTGGTAATAAAGTAGAATTACAATCCAAACTGGAACTTTCAGAGGCCGCAGTTGTGTCTAATTTAAGATTTAGCACGGGGCGTGTCAGCTTTAAAGAGGAAGACCGGGTTCAAACAGAGCTAGTGGTCACACCGACTGTGATTTATGATTCACTGATTGCCTCATTTAATTAAAGTAAATGGCAAAGCCAAAGCCAGGCCAAATTGTCCTGATCTGATGAATTGGGCCCGTTTTACCACCAAAAGCATGTAGGGTAAATAAACAGGGTAATTACAATGGTAAATGAAGCCTCTGTGTCAGAGCTGTGTGGGCTGTGGGTGGCTCACCCAGGATGTACTGAAGAAGTGAACAACAGGCGTTCCCGTAACTTTCTTTTATCATCTTATCCTCTGTCTCTAAAACCCAGTCATGCCAGCGAAAAAAAAGACACACACTCGCAAACGCACAGACACCTACTAGGGGCGCGCACACGCTCGCTCACGCTCCCAGTGAGACGCAAACCACAACTCTCCTCCCACCTCCATCCCGGTGCGTTCATGTACAATTATAGCTACGGTGATCCACAGGTGTTGAATTCTTCTGGCAAGCCATAAAACATGATATGCATGATTTGTGCAGTCAGCCAGGTCTGTAATTTCATTCTCCTTTTCTTTCATTTTCCCTTCCTGGGCCACACGATCCATTTTCCTGCTTTATGAGAGTGCAGACACCCAGAGAGACTTTCAGGATGATTACATGCCCCATGCCATGGGGGGTCTGAGGAGCCAACACGCCAGCCTAAGAGCCGTGTCAAACCTGGGTGAAAACATCTATTTGAATAAAGCTATGAATATTTGAACTGCTTGAGGTATGTTTCATTTATTCTCCTCGACATTAGCACAAGTGAAACTATCAACTTCCAGACGAGCTACATCAGGTGCTTCTAATATATATATTTTGGATCTACTTAAGAATTCAAAATAGACACGTATTATCCATTTTGTCCAGGTGTGGAGCGTGCTGTACCAGGAGAAGCGCTGATTTAAGATCAGGACACAGGTCTTGTGAGTATCTGGCAAAAAAAAAAAAAAAAAAAGAAAGAAAAGGGGAAGGAAAAAAAAATCAAGGGTACCTCAGATGGCTCATGTATTTAAGCGGATATCTGTATACACAGTCAGGCCTAGCGTCACAGTACGTGGGTTGTTGGCAGAGAACAGCGATGTCCTCCAGGGGAAACTAAACAAACTCTCTCTGCTACTTTCACAGCGTCGTCTAAACGTGATCAGGGTGAGAGGTAGTTCCTCTGCAGAGGACTTATCCAAACACACATGCACAAGTAGCATAGATAATATTTTTACACATGCACACCTGCAGTATAAACGCCAAAGGAGGAAAGCTATAAATTGAGTTTGTACATATTAAAACTGAGTCATTATTATAATCCAATCCAAGTTTCACATAAGAGCATTTCTAATATTACTACGAGGTTTACTGTGGCTCGTCGTTATCATAAACATAATTATAATATCTAAGTAAATAATGGCCTCTCATGGATTTAGAATTAGGCTGTTAGCAAACGGGTGCACAAGCATAAATGACACAAAGCAGGATTTTGCATATTACAAAGTTTTGTTGCATTTGCAAACCTGTCAGCTGAGAGAGCTCCTCCAGCTTCAATCCATAAGTAAATAATATCCAGTCATAAAGCACAGCATTAATCCTGGTGTGTGATTGACATTTCATATCTGTGACAATACTCCAAATAATTAAAAACTAAAATCTTGAAAGGTAATAGCTTCTCAAATCCATTAAGTAGTTAAAGGTTATGAGAAAAAACAGGATTATTGCTCACAGCCAAACTCCTAATTAAATGACACTACGTAATTTGTTTTGCAATCCCTTTCTCTTCATAAGCACAGTGCAGGTTAAATGAATGGGCAATGAAACATGTGTGTCATTTACCGTCACTCTGAGGAGACAAAAAAACAATCTACCACACACACACACATACACACACACACACACACACACACACACACCCTCCATTTTCTGTCTGTATGTATTAGAGCAAAAGCGAGTATGGTAGATTGGATAAGCAGACACACAATTCCTGGTAAATTGTTTGCTTAATTACTTTTTTCTTTCCTTTTCTTCTAAGCACACTTGCAAAGAGGGATGCTTCCCCCTCCTGGCTGCTCATAAGAAAGTCAGAGATTCCCCAGTCTCTTGTGCCTGGCTTCAGTGGCCCCTATTCCTGCTGTTATTACTGCTTATGACCTGCTTATAACAAATGCATGAATATAAAAAACTGATATGATCAGCCATAATGGGTCGCCCATTATTTATAAAGCCTGAACTTGCTTAAGCGAAAGGGTCCAAAGAAAAAAAAGTTTACCACCATACAAACTTTATACAAAATTCCCATCAACTCAAACCACTTGTAACTAAATTATTCTCCTTACAAAAAGTGACTATGCTCGATATTATTGGACAACTGGGCAATTGAAGCTCAGGAACAAAAACATAATTTGGACTTTTTGACTAATCCATCATCAAAACTGTTGCCTTTTCTTATAAAAACATAAAAACCTACCAGTCTAACAGTTGTGATCTCAGTTGAAAGTGTTTACTGGACATAAACTGACACTCAGCCCCTCTGACAGTGAAGGCTCATCTAAACAGAGATTCTAAGAGAGCTGACACGCCGTGCACCTCTCGCCCTTTGATGACAGAGAACAGATGAGCTGAATTTGAAAGGTCCACAGCCACCATGAACCAGTCTGGCCGGTTCGTCTCTGCTCTCTGGCAGAGAGGATGGAAGATGGGGGGGGGTGAAGAGGAGGGAGCAGTGGGGGTGGGGGGAGGGTGGGAGGAGAAAAATGTAAGAGCAGCAAGCCTAGCAGATCAAAGAAAATAACATGGGAGAGGATATGAGTGCTTTGAGAAGTAATATAGCCGAGATAGCATCTGTTTTCCGTAGCATGCAGGAGGCTTGAGACAAGCCCAGGAAAAAGACAACGGAGAGCGAGTGCACTTTAGCCGAGGATAAGACCAAACACAAATGGGTTATTAAGAAGCCCTCAATGTAATATCTGGGTGACATTAAAGCGTCTCTTTTGAAATGATCCACGGCTGGGCAGAGGGGCTTTTTTTTTAATGATACTGATGGTGAATAATAAATAAAATGAAGGATCGTTTAAGGGCAAAGTGTTTGTATAAGTGGACCTTATAAAGAAGGATTTATTTTTTTTTAAATCATTGTCATCACTCACACACTGCTGGGCAGCTCACAGTAGCTCAGGAAGATATTTTTATTAGCAACAAGTTCCAAAAAGTTTTTTCTTTTTAATGATTAAAATAGGTGTTATTACCCTTCCCTAACCCCACCTTAACATTAACATCTCATCATGTGTTTTATTGGGTGTTTGCTGGATCCATCCAATACAGTAAACACTTGTAACCCTGTCAGACAGGAAACTAGTGTTTGTCATCCTTTAGGAGAAACTCTCTGACCCGGTTGCCTCGTCTAATTTCTATGGTCGATTTACAATATTAAAACCATTCATAGGTCGCACTCCCACATGAGCCTCCTGAAGATCGAATAATGTCCTTCCTGATCTGTACTGCAAGAGGCCATATTAGATCCAGATTTCACTAGTTCAAGAGTCATTTCATCCTCTCCCCCCCGTCCCTCTCTCTCTGCTTTATTCCTCTCTGTCTCTCTCAAGCCTTCCCTCTGCCTGCTTTATTTATTGCAGGTCCAGTGGTGTGGTACAAAGCCATTACCCGCGCATATGTACCTTTTTGAATAATCAATAAATAATTATTTTATTATTTAATAGGATCGTATGGGAAAAGGAAATGGGTTTTATTACATAAATCCATCATGCATGATGAATGGTTGCACTTGTAAAGTTGGACAGGGAAGGAGGAAAAGTGGTCGGACGGGCCTTCGCCTGTGCTCGACAACTGTGCATTGCTGAGTACTTTTCTCCATGCTAGGTTGTAAATATGACATTTTTGTCTCTGTGGGACTGTCAATTGGAGTGCACGGGGAATGGGGGAATGGGATTGTAAATTCAGGGAGATTAATTAACCTTTTACATTTGCGATTCAGCCCTGCATCTTTTTCTGTATATTGTGACCCCTGTGAGCAGAGAGGTGAGAGACCTGGCCGCAGACAGCCCAGGGAGTGTCGACGGCTCATTCCAAATGAGTTATTAACAGAATTTTTTGAAAAGATGGAAAAATTGTAGCCTGGCCATTTAGTGTCATAAAGGCTGGGTTGGCGAGGCGGCAGGGGCCTCCCAGGGACAGGAGGCAATACCATTACAATCAAATCTGAGATGGAAGAGGGATTGAGCTGTCCATTCTGAATTTTTATATTGTTGGAGGGCTGGGGAGGAAATAATGCCATCCTGGAGTGTATTAACCTCTGGCTGGGGAAGGAGGACAGGGAGAGAGAGAATGGAGGCAAGCAGAGGGAAGGATTTGAGATTGGACAGCAGGGAGAAAAGAAGGCTAGATGAGGGAGGAGGGAAATGAGGGGGCAAAAGAGAGCTTCATGCCTTATGCTGGGGAAGCCAAAGAGGGAGAGGCAGGGATATGAGATGGCCAAGAGACAGAGCCAGAACAGAGAAGGTTGAGTAAGGAATAATGCAATAAGGGGAGGGAAGAGCAAAAGAACTGTGACGGGGAGGAAAGCTTATATGAACATGAAAGCACTGTGAAGGAAGAGAAAAGTTGATGGGGAAATATACGAGGGTAAAGGTGGAAAAATGTTGGAATGATGGAGAGAGGCAAATGTAGAAAGTCAAGGTGAAGTCTAGATGAAAAAAAAGTTGTGAAGAGCAGAGAACCATGATTTGACTCATGAAACTGCCCCACGTGACAATAATACTCATCCTTCTATTTACTTATAATTCTTTTGCAACTTATGCCATTTCATTTATAAGTGGCCAGCATTGCTGTCTGTACAGCTTCAGTGTCTCCACTGGTGATACTTAAACTCCTTTAAAAATAAAATGAATGCATTCACATTGCAGTTAAGTAGTCCAGAAAAATAGCAGATAAATGTTGGTGGTGATGACTGTGATATACAGCTTATGTACCAGACGTAATCTAAAAGTCCTGCAACTGTTCCTATACAAAGTATAAACAAAGCAACTTGAGGATGAAGTCTCAGAGATCCAAATGAGGAATGTAGGGTTGACAGGGACAATTATGTTGGGCTGGGGAAAACCTACTGTGATTTTTTTTAATGCTCTTTAAAAGGACACAGTATGGAAAAGGGCAAACACCACAGTTTTAGTCATTCTATTTAATGCTTTCCCTCAGACAGCTCAAGACATTACAAAGAACTCTGCCTTCACAGACTAACCCTTGGGGACAAATTCACTGTGCACAACACTGAGTATCAAAGAAACAGCTGAGCATGTTTCTGATCACACTCCTGACACGATGCCTTAACTGGAGACCAGGTTTGGATCTGACTGACACAAAGCTGATGTTTGCTCTCACAAGCTTATGGTCTGCGGCTGAATCCACAGCTGCACGAAGCGGTCCGAACGCGACTTCCAGGGAGCAATGGAAGGGCAGAGGGAGGTTAAAAAAGAAATGCACAAGGAGATGACCCTGAAGGTGGAAAATTTAAACCAGGTACAGTTTGTGCCTCTTTCGATTGCTGGTGCACTGACATGGAAGCAGCATATTAAACTTGTACTTTCTTCTTTAAAAAAATTAAATAAAATCAAACTCTATAAAGTCTAACTACAGTATTGGGTGCAAATGGGTGTGCAAAGTAAAAGATCACAAGTTTGGGGAGTTAAAGCAGCATGATGTCAAAATGATAAACTACCCGGAAAATATTTGTGAGTAATAATATTTGACCATAAATCCTGTTTTGCCTCCAGCTTGTAAATTTTTGCATGAAATTTCCCTTTTAAAGTATTAGTTCATTATAGCATAAACGTTGACAATTAAAAGTGAAACTTAAACTGGCACCTAACGCTGTCACCCAGCTGGATTAACCAGATCAGCCTCTATCTGATGGCAGTGGTGAGAGTGGCAGGAAACGCCGTGTACCTTTCCCTGCTCAGGATGGACTCTTCCACCCAGGTAGGCTAGCAAATGCATGCTGGCTGGTTTGTCTGGAAATAAATGCAGCTACTAATTCACTTCTGTTGTGGTTCCGTCGAGCCGAAACGAACCGATACATTTTTTTTTTACGGGCGCTAAAACCCGAAATAGCCGACCTGCAGGTCAGCGTGTGCCCCCGTGAACCAATAGCGGTGCAGTTCAGAGTTCGGTGCGGAGCGGAAGTTGTTGGCTGCCTCTGCCTGCCACCCCTGCAAGTGCGCGTAGCCTTTAGCAGGCTAGCACGCTTCTCGGCACTTTTTGGCCTTTTGTCACTGGGGAGTAAAAACACGAAAATGTTCGGAGTGTACGAAAGATGAAGCCGGCGCGTCGAGGGGAATGATTTTCACCGGTGTTGCCTCTGAAACTGAGGATAAGCGCACGTAAAGACACCCGGAAGTGTCGTTGAAGGTAACAAGCTTGCTGTGGTAGCTTACTCGGCTGACTGGTAAAGCAATGCCAGGTGCGAAATATGCCGCTAACAGCATACGTGCGATAAGGTGACGCTGATAGATGGACTTTTAGACGCTTAATCTCTGCTGTCTGGACAAATGTCAGCCTTTATTCAGCCAGGGCGTTAGAAACTGGTTGCTTCATAGCCTAGCCACCGTTACCGGCTATTTTAAACACTGGGAAAACAAAGAGTAGTCATTTCATGTCATGTGTTATTATTAAGCACAGCTGCAGTGTGGTGGATGCTTAAGTGAATGTTATTCAGTGATGTTTTTAAATCGTGGCAAAATTGTACTGAACACAGCGTACACTGACTGACTTTAAGGCCAGTGATCACTAACACTACTCACGGTTTAGTTTGAAAAACTAAAAGAAGCTTTTGGGGAACTTGTGGCATTCATCTGTGCATGCATAATAATGACAGTGTCTCCATTGTCAAAGAGACTGCATTACTAAAACCTGAGTGGCATTTATACATGAGTGTTTACACTAAGATCAGTTGTTTGATTTGCACTGCCTGCTAGGACAGTTTGCATATTCAAATAATAGAAAAAATGGCTTCATTTAGTCGCCTCTTTCACAGTTCAACGTGTTCAACAGGTTGATGGCACTGCCACTGTGGTTGCCTTATTTTTGTTTGTTTTTTGCTGTCATCATAAAACTGACCCCATGAATGGTCACTGACTCTTACATGAAGTGATGAAAACTCCGCTCCGGGCTTAGTTTATCCACCCCATCATTCATTTTCTACTTTGTAATATTAGGTTAGCCTACCTAATGCTAGTTTCTGAACTGCATGCAGTTTGAAGAGTGCATTTTGTATACACAAGAATGATGAAGTGCCTCTCTGAGCTCTCTCGGCTTATCAAAGCTGCAATCTGTGCTTTATTCCTAAGCACCATAAAGGAGGTACATCAGATCTGTCTTTATATCCCCGCAGCTTCCAGAAGCCGCCGATACGATGAGTGCCAAATATGGCCTGGTGGGCTACAACAGTTCACGGAAGCACATTTCAATCTCCATCCCCTCGTCTACAGAGGTGATGTCACCTCACATAAAGTCTGTGGAGGAGCTGAGGGTTCTGGGGATCAACCTGAGCAGCTTAAGTGCGCCCACACAGTTCTTAATTTGTGTGGCTGGAGTCTTCCTCTTTTACCTCGTGTATGGATACTTGCAGGTAACAGGAAAAAAAACACAACCTCACGCATGCACACACACACACACACACACACATGTAGGAAAATATATTGAAATAATTAGTTAAGTGTGGATGTGTAATTCAAAATCATGACAGATTTAAATAAAACTGAGAAAAGGCTGTTCAGTATGCTTTCTTTTTGTATTTGTCCCTCATTATAGGAGTTGATATTTTCTGTGGAAGGATTCAAGCCTTTTGGTTGGTACCTCACTTTGGTTCAGTTTGGCTTCTACTCCATGTTTGGCTTAGTAGAGCTTCAGCTCACACAGGACAAACGCAGAAGGTATGACTACACATGATGATTTTTCTCCCACAGGGCAGACTTTGCCCTTATGTTATGTATTCAGTCTTTAAAACACATTTTGTGTCCAACTTTTTCTTCTTTTTTTCCCCACATTTCGTCTCCTCCAGGATACCAGGAAAGACTTATATGATCATAGCATTTCTAACAGTGGGCACCATGGGCCTGTCAAATACCTCTTTGGGCTACTTGAACTACCCTACGCAGGTCATCTTCAAGTGCTGTAAACTCATCCCAGTCATGATTGGAGGAGTGTTTATACAAGGTCAGCTTTTTATATAGATGTGTTTTTACAGTGTGTACATTGCAAAACCCCTATTTTGGTTCCTGTTGTGCAAAATTTTCCTCCTTCCTGCTGTGTTGTAGCGCTCTGTAGACTGCAGTCCGCTGCCTTTCTCATTGTGAAATTATTCGAGCTGCATCTGCGATCTCCTCTGTATTGTTAAAAGTTGTTTTGTCTTAAGTATTTATTTGCTGGTAGTTTGTTTTTTTTCCCCTTTCTTTTCCTTCCATCCATCACTCCCTCTTGGTTGTGGGGGGCAGCAGTCTAAGCAAAGACCCCCCCCCCAGACTTTCCCCTCCCCACTTTGATCGGGGGACACCAAGGTTTACTTTATACTTAGCATATACTTACTTTTTGCAGCCACCAAGTTTGTCCTCCTTCTGAAAAGTGAACAGTGGTAACTGCTCATCCGTTAAGCCAGTTTTTTTTGTGATTGGCTGCCCCTTGCAAACAAAAGGTTTGAAGAGCAGGTAGTTGTGGTTGCGGTTCTCACAGCCAGAGCTGCGTACTTGAGGTGGCCATATTAGGGATATCCACTTTCTGTGACATCATAAAGACTAGAAAAAACTGAAAACAGCACTTTAGCCTGACAGGGGTTACCTGCACATACGCTGACCCTGGCATTGTTTATTATGAGTGTACACCATACCAATAGTATACATTTACAAAAAACAACATAATAATTGTTCCAGTTGAAAATTAAATCAACAGTTTAGATCAGCTTAAAGGTTACTGCTTTCAGGAGTACCCCCCCACCCCCAGAGAATAAGGTTTCATCATTTCAACAAAATAAAACTGTAATTGTATATTAAATCTCTGTGGCCAGAAGTATGAGAACAGGGTCTTTTCAGAACAGCTGAAATTTTTTTTTTTTTTTTTATTCACAAGGTAATAAACATGAATGTTACATCATCACTTACAGGAGGAAAAATATAACCATTTAAAGATAATACAGGCAGGCTGGCTTGAGAGTATGTGCATTTTTCACCTCGTTTCAGTCATCACACGTTTGCTTTGAAGCAGGGACCACCTTTCAACTTTCAGTACATCCTTTTCATCGGCGTCTGTTGTTTTCGGTCGTCAGTGCCCGTTCGGCAGTACGTGCAGTTTCTTAGCCCGCTCTCACTTCTGTCTGTCCTTTCATCCTCACACCGGCCTTCTCAAGGTTCCGTGTCGTGAACGTCAGAAGGGTTTTGTGCATCCTCCCCCCTTCCCCTCCTTTCCTGCATCTCTCGCTCTCTCTGGATGAATAGATGTGAGGACCACGGTCCCTCAAGGGGTCGAGTGGAAAACAGAATTTGTTCACTCCAAATGCTAAGAGGAAAGAAAGTGGGAGAGAGGGATGGATGGATGGATGCAGGGTGGGGTGTGGGGGTGCATCTGATGTGAGGCCCTTCAAAGGCGAGTCAGGGAATCAAAGCCGACCACAACCTGATGCTGCGTCCCCTTGTCAACCTCAAGGCATCCATCCGTCAGCCCGTTTTTGAAAGACTCCTTCATCCTGTTATTTTATTTCCCCCCACTTTTTTCATTTTCAGTTTTTTTTTCTTTTCTTTTTTCATTGTTGCATGCACAACCTAAGAAACTTTGAATTGTGAACAATATCCGCTGCAAAAACTTTTATTAGTTATGTTTTTACCTCAGTCCAATGTCAACCTCTGTTTATTAAAGGTGGGTCATCTTTCAAAGGTTTCTTTGTAAGCTGTGCTTGAGGGGAAACTCCTCCCTGTCTCTCAGTTTGGTTTATTGTGCTTGCAGTGTTTCAGAGCGTTACACGTGTCATACAGTAAAGTGTAGATTTCTTGCTGTTTTAGCTTTTAAAAAGTTTTCCGTGTTTTTGTGTGTGACATGAGTAAAAATGGCTTTAATTTAAGCTGGGAAAGTTTCTGATTTCAGGGTTAAATATACAAGATATTGTAAAATAACTTATTGCTATGTCTTTATGTCCCAGGTAAACGCTATAATGTGGCTGATGTGTCTGCTGCTCTCTGCATGAGTCTGGGACTCATCTGGTTTACTCTAGCTGACAGCAAAGTGGCCCCCAACTTCAATGTCACGGGTAATTCCTTTGAGATCCACCTCTGATGGTTTTCACAACAAGGCTCCTTTAATAGTGTTGGTGTGGCTTAGCACATGGAGAAACTTCAAGAAGCTGCAGTTAGAGGCAAACTTCTTTTGTTGCCTGTGAAATAGTCATGGTAATGGGGAAGAACATGTGACGGGTATCAGCAGTTACATCTGCCACGTGTACACGTACACATTTACACCCATGGTAAAAAAGAATGGACACCCTCTTTCAGTTCTAAGGTTTTGCGTGTCAGGATGTAATGAAAAAATATCTGGTCTTAAAATTAGGTAAATAAAACCCGTGATGAGCAACAACACAACATATTACACTCTTACTTTCATTATTATATCATTAAAGCATTCAGCAGCTTGTAGAACCACCTTTAGCTGCAATGAGTTTTCCGTATGGCTTTATCAGTCTCTCACATTGTTGTGGAGGAATTTTGTCCCTCTCCTCTTTACAGTGTTGCTTCAGTTCATTGTGGTTCATGGGCATTCATTTATGCACAGCTGTCTTAAGGTCCTACCACAGCTTTTCAATCACGTTGAGGTCTGGGCTTCGACTGGGTCACTGCAGCACCTTCATTCTTTTGTTTTTCAGCCATTCTGTTGTAGATTTGCTGACGCAGTTTAGGCCAAGCTGTCAGACAGATGGCCTCTATTTGACTCTAGAACACATTAGTACACAGAGGAGTTCATGGTTGATTCAATGGCCGCAAGGTGCCCAGGTCCTGTGGCTGCAAAAGAAGCCCAAGTCATCACCCCTCCAACCCTTCCAAACAAGCCATACTTGTGCAACAAGTCGTGCACACTTTTTCCTAATTGTTCCGTCATGAACTTTAACATCCTAACTGAGGCCTGTAGAGTCTGTGATTTAACTCTTGGATTTTGGGCCGTTTCTCTGAGCGCTGCATTGTCTGGCCTTTGGGACAATTTTGGGATGTCCACTCCTGGGAAGATTGGCAGCTGTCTTGAATGTTTTCCACTTTTGAATAATCTTTCTCACTGTAGACATCAGTTTGTCTAAGATCATTGCTGAGGTCTTTGCTCCTTGGCATCGTGTTAACACACACCCGAAGAGGTGCTCACACCTGCTGATCAATTAATGAAGTGCATTTGATTAGCAGCACCATAACTTAGTAGCAGTAAGAGTTTTTCACACACCGCTTCTGCATTTTGCCTTAGTTTTTGTTAAATAAAGAAGGACACATTGTAATATGCCACGTGTTGCTGTTCATCTGAGGTTGTATTTAATTACTTCAAAGACCTGCTTAGGATCAGCCAGGTGATTTTATTGTCTTCTGATACAGAAAGCCTCTTAGCATGATTGTACATGTAACTGCTGACCTCTGTTGCATCTTCTTTCCCTTTTGCTCTTTGATCAAAGGAGTGTTAACTTAATATATTTAGTTTGCTAATGTTTCACCTTCTTTGTCCTGAATGGGTGTATGTGCATGTTCCTGTGGCACGCAGGCGTTCTCCTCATCTCCCTGGCACTGTGTGCAGATGCTGCCATTGGAAACGTGCAAGAGAAAGCCATGAAACTCCATAATGGCTCCAACTCTGAAATGGTACACTAGTAAAATAATATGAACCTAAAAGCACTTTAATTTAATGCAAATCCAGAATGCGCAGCTTTGTTAGACACTATGATCGAAAGCACTTCTGTGTCCCATGTTGTGGTGAATGCTGTGTTTTGTTACTGCCAGGTGCTGTATTCGTACTCCATCGGTTTTGTCTACATCCTGACGGGCCTGCTGTGTGTCGGTGGGCTGGGACCAGCTGTAGCCTTCTGCTCAGAGGTGAATATACCTTATACTTAGTATGATTACATATCCCTGGCTTTTAATGGGGTTGTTGTTGCTGTGTGTATTCGGCTGTAAGCATTGAAAACAGTGGGTAAATTCAGACATTTTTTCAGAAATGCAAATGTATTGGTTCTTCTGTGCAGTATATTAAAGCTTCTGGTTTTATGTTTCAGCTTTAACTTTGTGGATTGAATATGTTTTGATGTGTTCCAGTAGCAGAGGGATGCAGTGTTTAGTGCTTTTCTCACATGGCGTTTGTTAGTTTATCTGTTTTCTTTCCTTCTCAGCATCCTGTGAAGACATACGGTTATGCATTCTTCTTCTCTCTGACGGGTTATTTTGGAATCTCCTTTGTGCTGGCCTTAATCAAGCTCTTTGGCGCTTTGGTTGCAGTAACAGGTCAGAGTCACAGTTTGTCAAGTTTCCTTTTTCTCTAATTCTCAGAATTCTTTTGTTCTTGTTAGCATAGACAGCAGATAGTCGTATTTCACAGTCTTCACCGCACAGTTCTATAGATAATGAATTACCAGTGTGTTTGATTTAATTAGTGTCACTGATGGTGCCACATCTGTGTTTGATTTCTGTGCAGTGACCACTGGGAGAAAGGCCATGACTATCGTACTTTCCTTCATGTTCTTCACAAAACCCTTCACTTTCCAGTGAGTACCGTCACCTTTTGACTTTAAACAGTTTCCTCCTAGTTTAAAGTAAGTCTACAGCGTGACCACTGACCCCCTTCTTTGACTAATAAAAAAAAAAACTTGATCTGGCCTCCCTGCCCCTGGTTTTTATGTCCTCAGTCCATTTGCAGACCTCCAGTATTCCTCTGCTCTCTCGTTTTGTCCTTCACTCGTTTGTTCACCCTCTGACTCGCCCTCTGCGCTGTCAGAAAGGTCTCGTTTTTACACCCGCTGCTCTGTTTCAAAACTGTGACTTTCGAAAGGCATGTGTATGCATCTTGAAATAAAAAAAAAAAAAAAACTTTTATGCGTCATCACAGCCAACTTCATTCTCCCTGCAGCTGGTGTGTGCCTTCACCCTTAACTGGACTCAGAGTCCCTTTTATGGCAGCATCTAAAACCAAGAGACTGTAGTACTAGTATGTATTATCAGTAAATAGCAGCTATAACCAAATGTATAACTACTAATCTTATTAATTACTAAATAGTTATATAGTGAGCTAAAACTGTACTACATCGTATCTGGAAGTATTTGATGGAGCAGCAGCGTTAGTCCGTTCTTTAACCACTAACTGCAGTTTCAGAAAAAATGAACTTAAGCTGAACTGTCCAAAAAATAAGTTCTGTTTCATTATTTTTAGCAGTGCCCTGTGGATTTTTGCGCACACAGACCTTCACTCAGTTTTGCTCTTTAAAAGACACACACTACATATCCTCGATGTGTAAAACATGCAGTTCTTTTCTCATTTATATGGAAATCATCTAACCTTTCTGTCTTTGCCCTCATCAGGTACATCTGGGGCGGCCTTCTGGTGCTCTTTGGAATTTTTTTGAATGTTTACAGTAAAAACAAAGACAAAATGAAGCTTCCCTCCATCAAGGACCTCAGGAACCGGCTGCTGGCGGGAAAGAAAGTCCGATTTCTTTCACAAAACGTATAGGAGGCATCCAAAGGTGCAGTGGAAGTCCTGTGCAGGCAGGCAGACTGCTTCTCTCTGCCACTTCTGGGGTAGTGTTGGCCCAGAATTCCCAGAGGATATGCTGAAGCGTGTGCCTGAGCCGCCGGTCTCATCACCAAAGATGGGTATACAGGGTTTGAGCTCCAGTCAGCCTTACAAACTGTGGGAGAGGGAGTCGCTGTATTCCATCTGTCTACCAGTACACCACTGGTTAACTGAAGTAGCACTGTCTGCAGTAAAATGAAGGAACTGTGTTTTAAAAGGGGATCAATGCCTAGTGGGGTCTTGTGAAGCAATGTTTCAGAGCCCCACAGAAACTTTTCCAACGTGTTGTACAACACTGAGGACATACTGTATGAGACTTTCTAAAGGGAAGCCAGCTCGTTAGCTCACCAAATTGCACCGTTTTGCACTGGAATTGACAAACGCTTAAAGCCTTGAGTGGTTGGAGCATAAGTGAAATGTTTGAAAGAGAGAGTACAGCGATACATGGTAATATGTGTCATGTCTGAAATTATTGTCACCCATTCTAAAAGAAAATCATATATCTCGATTTTAAAAAATAAATAAATAAAATGTATATTTGCCCCTGCATGTACCAGAAAGATGGAGGGAAATATTGTTTTTCGGGACCATTGTCTTTTTAAAAGTGTCTTTCATAGGTTTTGGTAATTCATATCTCTCTGAACCCTAATTGATGGAAATGTGTGTAATGTGCGGTCACATTTTTGGGAATAGAAAGTCGGTGGCTACAACAGTATCCGCTGCCATAATTTGCTAACCATATGTTTGGGTGAAAGGGTAGAGCTCTTTTTACAATAAAACATGTATTTAGTAATTACGGTGGGGTTTTTGTATTTGTTTGGTTTGTCAGCCAGCCCTTATTCTCTCCTTTTGCACCGCTTGAGAGTAGAGTTGAAATGTTGCCAAAATGTGTGTGCGTGTGTTTATCCATCTAGTGGCCTTGGGCGTGTTTGATTAGGAGTCCTGAAAAAAGATAGCACTGCTAGACGGAAAATAAACAGCAGTCTTCACAGTGCCGAGGCCGCCCTATCCATTTGGATCCATTCTGTGTGTGTGTGTGTGTCTGTGTGTCACATAAATGCCAATTCAGTCTTTCTAAATGATGGTATGATGAAGCTCACACCTGGTTCTTCCCCAGGCGCACCACTGCATCCCCTGTAGGGCCATTAAAGCATTTTTTGTTAAGATTTATACCCATTTTTATTTTTTCTCTTGTGGTTAAAATGATTTCTTGACTGATATTAGTGTAACTGCCAGTACACTCAGGACATTGGTGTACTGCTCTTTTTCCCCCCACACATACACTCTTCCCTCTGAATCTCTGGTTTCAGCTCAAAATCTGGATCTGGTTTCAATCCTGATTCAGAATGCAGCCATCGCCCCTGAGATCTGCGCTTGTCCGATCTTATTCACTGCTTATCGTACGTTCAGGCCTGCTCAGCTGCACAGCTCTTTAGATGTAAAGCACAGGATGATGAGAACAATGCTGGTACCTGTCAGTGTTATAGAAACATTGTGAGACAGCTTTTCAGTTTTTGTGTATCCTTTCATAGTCTTTAATCATACCCTCGTCTGCATCTGCGCTCACTTCATCGTGCTCTGCTAATAAGGAGTTTTCACTGTTAATGTATGAGCATATAGTCTAATAGTTACATCTGTGCAAAAGATACAAAGTGGTTAGAGGTGCTGCTTAACATGCGACACTGGAGCAGCCGCAGTTGTGTTCATTTTATCACGAATGTCCGGTAGTGAAAACCCTGTTGCATCGACGTTTTAAGTAGCCCACGAATACAGTGTAAATGTCTGAGAAGTCTTTTGTCCTTCATTATCATTTTGCATGTACGCATGTGTCACTGGCGTGCTGTGAAATGACGGAGACTTGCCAGCTCAGCAGGAGACGGGCTGAGTGCGGCTCTCTCTGTGATCCTAATAGAGGCCCCGATATTACAGTCTCACTTCCAGGCGGGAAACCTAACGCTGGGCCAATTAGTAATTTGGTATTTCATAAAACTTGGCAGCTTGTGTGTGATGACAAACTGACAGAGATCTTCCCTCCTCCAGGGAACCTTTGGCAGTGCAGCAGTATACACACACACACACACACACACTTCTAAGTTTTCTTCTACAGTGAAATGGCAAGTGTTGCACAGACTGGGAGCACATAACTCAATTGAAAACAGAAAATTACTTTGGATGCTTTCTTGTTTGGCTGTAGATTTGAGTTTCACAAGGGCAAGAAAATGGGGAAAATGATTTTTTTTTCTCCTCTTTTTAAGCCTGCCTGGCTTTAATACTGTCTCTGTATGATTGATGAGCAGTGAAACAGTCCATTAGAGGTTGCGGGGTCGTGTTACAGGTTAAAAACATTAGTTTGCCATTACATACATTTGATGTACAGCGTACAGAACTGCTTTATCGCTATGGGAAAGGCTATTCTCTTCCAGCTCCCTGAAAGGTCATTATGGGATGGGAAAGCCCAGTTGACCCAAGGCAAAGTACATCATTTGTCTTTTAGCACCGAGAGAACACACCTAACAAAGCCGGCTGACCCCTGTTCGAACAGTTAGGATTTTGGCCATTTTTCAAAGCCACAGGGGAATTTGCCATCTACCGAAGTCAGCTATTTTTTTTTAACTATTGTGCTTTGACACTTTTGTTGTGTTTTCTAATGATAAGTGACTTTA
This sequence comes from Pterophyllum scalare, assembly GCA_024447675.2. Lineage (NCBI taxonomy): Eukaryota > Metazoa > Chordata > Actinopteri > Cichliformes > Cichlidae > Pterophyllum > Pterophyllum scalare. Next base: position 94,725 of record JAMQGT020009459.1, on the reverse strand, counting down.
GGTGTCGAGCATCTTTTCCTCACAACTTTTGAAATGTGTTCGAAGCTGTAATTAGACATGAATTAAACATGCAAGAACAGGAAACGGATTAATGCTAAGATAAATGCTGCTCAGGTCATCAGAGACTGCACTTATCTTTTTCCTATTCTTTACCCATTTCTTTCTCTGTTCTTCATTTTCCATCTCCCCACTTCCCAACACACACACACACACACCTGGCAACCCAGGCCATCTGACCAACCTCTGCTCTCGCACGGCTGAGGCCCTTCCTAATAAATAATGGGAGGTGTCTGCAGCTCATCATTCCAGCAAATAGGCTGCTATATAATATGCGGTCCACCTCAGATAGGCTGCTATATAATATGCGGTCAGACTGCGGATGGCCACATAGGGGAGAGCTGGCGGAGCCATTCATTACGGGTGCTATGTGTCAGTGAGGGCAGGAAGGTGGCGAAGTGAGGGATACGCAGCTGCCCTCACAGAGACGTGTACAGACACACACACACACAGTCACCAGATGACACAGTCCCTGTCATCCTGGGTTTAATGGGACACACACTCCCATTGTGCCTCTTTTAAAACATGAAAACAAACTGAAGTGGAATGGGCCTTCTGCACAGGAGTCATTTTGAGAAGTCTCAGCAGGGCGAACACGGGCGGAATGATCAAATTAATTATGATCCTATTCTATTTAGTGTGTCACAGATACCTGTGCTCCAAGCCCACATTAAAGGAACAATACCACACTTAATGTTAATTTCACCAGCGCTTACTCTGCAGTGACATAAGCTGGCTGCTGTGGCAAGGGCCTGAATAACATCAGCGTAATGGGATGATATGATTTTTATTTATGTAGACCAGAGGAGTCAGGGACTGATCCTCTGACCTTCTGACTGGTAGGATAAATATGAAGCTACAGCCAGCACGGATGTCTGAAGGTAACAATAAATCAAACTTCCAGCACCTTAATGTGACAAATACAAATTCTATATATAAGCTATAAAAACTGAAGGCTTTACATGGAAATGTTTTCTTTCAGCCAGCTGGACACCTGCACCAGGCATCACAGCAGGCTGTGAACCTAAAAGTGGGGTACTGGAATAACATGCAAATTTATCCAAGTTATTTTGTGTAATGCCAACATTTTTCCATGCCATCAGACCCTACCCTAACCAGTTTGCATTTACCACCAACATAACGCATAAAACACTGAAAGTGCATAGATATAAGAGCGAAGTACGCCTGAAGCTCCACACTACTTCTATGCAATTCCACAATATCACATAGGATCATGTTGCTATTTTTGACAGCACGCAGTAGTTTCCTGTAGTTTTGTCATCACTGTCAGGTTGTCACAAAGCAGTGTTTTGTTTTGTTTTTCACTTAATGAGTTTTCGAGGTGCTGTGGGGCAGATATTATCACCTTTGGACAGAGCTGACTAGCTGTTTCTACTCTTTGTGCTAAGCTGACCAGCTGCTGGCTGTAGCTTTAACATAGCCTAAAGGCTGATTCTCAGCAAAAGACCAAATTACATCTCCAAATTTCGAACTTCTGTACTGAATTAGAAATTTAAATGAGCTGAGATTCATCTAATAGCTTATCTTTTTTTTCCTTACGCCTTCTTTCTGTCTTTCTCTCCCTTCCTCTCCTCCTGATGCTCTCATTTCCCCTCTCATTATATGTCTTCTTTTGCCTTTCATTGCCTTCTTTCGCTCCATCTCCCCACCTTTTCCCCATCTTTCCTCCACTCTCCACAACAGCCTTGCTTCACACCTCTTCATCCTCCTACCTCAGACTCATTACACCCCACCCACCCGTACCAGCCTGCGCAAGAAGCTCTGCTCATATAATATGATGGCCATCTGCTAGGCTGAGCCATGCTTCTCAAAAAGCCCCGGGGCTGGATGTTTATCTGTCGTCCCCCTCGCAAACTCCTTTAAGGATGCAAAACATATCAGCAATCATCGCAGCTACAATTAGCACAGGTGCTGCTGAGCTGTAAAGTGATCAGGAGAAATGGGAGGAAACATAATTGAAGTGGATTAGAGCGGAGAAGTGGGAGGGAAAAAATGAAATAAAAATTCTGGAGGCTTGGACAGCAGCCCTTTTTCTATACTGCCGTTTGAAATTCACTGTGCTGTGATTAAAACTGGTGCAGAGCGGTGGTGGAAGTCCTGGCAAGGAGTTTTGGTATTTAACAGCTGTCTAGTGTTTTTCTAGCCCACTGTTTTCTCAAATGTGGTCCTGTCACGTTGAAATATGGAGTTGAAGAGTGTGCCGGTGCATTCTGTAACCGAGATCGTGACTTTTTATGCATGAAGTGCATTTTTTTTTCTCCCCATTTTACCTAAGGAGCTTGACAGCACTGTGTGTGTGTGTGTGTGTGTGTGTGTGTGGTCTGTGTGTGTGTTCCTGTTAAGAGTCTGACAAACCAAGCCTTCTTCTTGTCTTTCTTGTCTCTGCTGACAACATGGTAGCAACCATTTTGCACACACACACACACACACACACACACACACACACACATGCAAACACATACTGTACAGTGCGCACACGCACACATTCATGCACACACCATTTTGGTTGCTCAAGCACGGTCGAAATATTCCGCAGCAGTCACTCATGAAGAGAAATTCTTAATAATAAATATCCAGCCAATAATGAATGTGCTGCTGGCTGCAGTTGTCTTGGGGGCATAATATCTAATTTCCTCCCAATGTTTCATATCCCTACTCCTGCATGTCGACACAGTCCATCATTACACCCCAATGCAGGTTCCTATCACTTTTATTTATTTTTCAAATCAATATATAAATCAAAGCCTGGACAGATGAGATCCAATAAATTACAGAGTGCCGGACAAATGCAGAATGTTAACTGTGTACCAGGAGAGGAGATTCCCATGGGTGCTGCCTGCTGCTGGTCTGTGCTGTGTGCTATAGAGAAATCTACTAAATGTCATGTTAAATCACAGCTAACTTGAATATTACTCAGCGCTGTTTTTAATACAGGTGAAAAAACTCCTCCAAGGCCTCATATGAATACGTTCTGTGAAATTTCTTCCATCTGTTCTTATGATCTTTACATTTTATCTCACATCTTATTGAGTTAGTTATTTTATTTTTACTCAAAAAAGGGGGGAAAAAAAATTCAAGGAGTAGACAAGCTTGTCACCGATGTCCCCTGGGGTTGGGTAACAGTAGCGGGAATGGGGCCACAGTGTAGCCACTTTGCACCAGTGAGGACCAATGCCGTTTTACATCCCAGAGCACCGGGCATTGGTTTAAATTTCACTGGAGGATGCAAAACAGGTCAGTATAGTGATGATCTTCAGTACACCAGCCACAGCGTGAGTCACCCTCTTCTGTTCCAAGCTCAGCCACATGGAAAAATAGGAGGGTTAAAGTGAGAAGAGGAAGAAATGGGGGCAAGAACCCGGTGAAACAGAGCATAGAGAACAGTGGAGAAGGCTCGCTTGCCCCATAAACCTGCGGCTGCCAGGCTGAATTGTCACTGAGGACTCGCATAGGTGCAGGGGGCTCACCAGTCAGCCCGGGTATAGACCCATAACATGAAGGGCGGGCTCACAAGACACACACACACAGAGAGAGACTCAGAGCTATACCTGAGTGCAGCAATCATCGCTATCAGCGGGGAATATGCTGCCATCAGGCCCCATAACATCAGAGCGCACCTCGGCACTGACACCGCATGACATGCATATGTGCGGAGGCAGCGTGAGGCGATGCCGGGCCAGGCAGCAGCACGGGTTTGAAGGAGATTCCTACTGACAGTGGTCCACTGGGGTGGGGGTGTGTGTGAGGGGGGGGGGTTCCCCTCTACAAAGTGAAACAGCAAGCCCCCATCACTACAAAGGAGGAAGAAGAGCCACATGCAGATTGTTATAACAGTTATATACACTATACAAAAAGCTTAATGTCAATGATATTCAACCAGAAACAATAGGAAATGAGTCCATTACATGGAATTAAGAACTGCAATAAATTACCTAGTAATATTTTAATTCTTTTCACAGTTGTTTGGCTTACTTATTTGGGCCATCACATCAGAGTCTCAGAAAACCTGGTGTCATCCTACTAATTTCCTGTCTTGCTAGGCCTCATTGCTAAACCTGGACAATCAGCTCTTACTATCACGTGAATGTAAACAAATCTCCAGGCTATCCAGAAGCTTGAAGTAGGAAAAAAGTTTGAATTTTCTTTGACAGTGTTGGAAAAGGCCACAATTACTTTGTGTCTTCAGTGCGCAAGGCTAATCCAGTGTTATAAGGCTCTTAGAGGACTCAACACTGCTTTGATCAAATGTCCTGCAGCAGAATTTATATGAGCTAAAGATCTACAACGCTGCAGTAAGAATAGTTTATTGATCTCCGTGGCGAGCATTGCTCATCTTTGGGCTCTTTACCAAAAGATCAGAGGTCAGAAACACTGTAAGTCAGAGTGTGTTGGTTAAGGGGCCTTAAACAGGCCTATAGATGTGGTGGAGGCAGGAATACTCTTCACCTGATGTGCAATGTGTTTACAGTGTCCACAGGTGACATCCGGATGGCGTTGTATGGGAAACAAAAGAAAGTGAAAAAAACAACTAGACAAAATAAACTTAAAAAAAATGTTCAAAAGAATGTAAGAGAGGTCAACTGAAACAAAGCCCCAGGCTAGGCCCATGGCTATTGGGCTAAGCACTTTATCAGTTAACAGTGCAAACTCCACACAGTCCCAGTCAGTTGGAGGGTTTGAACCCAGGACCTTCTTGCTGTGCGGTAACAGTGCTAACCGCTGCACCACTACGCTGCCCACCGCTGTGCGCTACTGACCTGCAAGCAAAAGTGGTCCGATCGAACATCTTCAGGCAGCAAGCCAAACCTTCAGCCATTTTACCTTTTGAAACAATTACACACAGTAGCTCCTAACGCTGCACTAAGAAACAAGATCTCATTTAAAAACAATAGCAAAGCACGAGGCAGTTGTTCTAATATGGAGAATATAAAGAATAAATAATCCAGTTGTCTGCAGTGCCCAACACAAAGCAATTTAACGCATCAGTGGCAGCTGCCTATTAATTTCCTGTAGGAGGAGAGAGGGGGAAGTGAGTGTAACCACTGATTGGAGGGACAGCGCAGCCCCATCATGTATCACTTCGGAGCCAAATAAGATGCACACGTGCAAATAAACGCCTGCTCATACGCGCTCATATCCTTACACAAGCAAACACATGGGTGTCATGATCGTAATCGTGCCGCCGTTTCCCACAGTGTTGGCGGCCGCGTGGAAGCGAGATGGCACTCTGTGCCCCCCAGTGAATTAATAGGGAAAGCCTACAGATAGAGATGCCCATATGTGACTCCTGTCTTTAGGGTGTCGCATCAATAATAGCTCCCCCAGGCAGATGTCCTCGCTTCTTGTATGCATTTGTTGAAAATCCCTGTCTGCTTTAATTAGGCGCCCGGATTCTGATCCCTCCCGTTTCTCAAATAGCTGCACCGATATTCCTATCTGGCGCTGATCCAAACAGCAACACCTCTGACACCAGGGGAGGGAGAGAAGGGGAGACCACGATGCTATAAATCCAGAGGTATTTGGACAGGGGCCAGCACTTGTCCCAGACTACCACTGTGGTGGCAATACACATGCAGGGGCCATAGCTAGAAAATAAATAAATAAATAAAAAAAGGTGATAAACTTCCTCCAGTTTTCTTCTGTCTCTTCCTTCTTGGGTCTCTTACTGTAAAAATTCACTCTGCTAAAAGTTTTTTAATATTTTCCAACAGACATATTAAGTTTGCCTGTAACGCACATATTTCTCATCCGGCAGCACTGACTGGACCATCTTTCTGCCACTCCGCTTGCTTTTCATTTGACCCGTCTCCTAGAATCAATGTGTTTTGTTTGATGCATGGTTTTTCATTATCACTATGGCCCATCATTACTTTCCTCTTATTATAGTCTGGGGACACTGGAGACAGTTCAGAAAAGCCGTGGATGAGGGACAATACACACACACACACACACACACACACACACACACACACACACACACACACACACAGAGTCATTTTCTTTCTTTTGGGGAGAAAAAAAAATGTGCCCCACAGACATAGTGTCTATGTTTTCCTGCAATTAATTAATGGGTCCCCAGCTAGTTAGCAGTAGGCAGCACTTGTTTTACTGTGGCGACTGAGAGAGGGCGAAAGGGGTTGGAGCCAGGCTCGCCTCGGTAGCTGCAGGCTTATAGTTGTGAGCCACTGGATTTGGACTATTTTTAACGAAATCCTTTTATGGATAGATAAATCTGATTTTATGCAAGAAGAGTCTCCTGGGTTTCAATTAACTGGGGGGTCACGCTGCAGATCTATCACAAAAAGAGAGAGGGAAGGGAAGAGGGAAAGAAAGGGGGAGGAAAAGATAGAAAAGAAAGAGAAAGGCAAGAGGAAGGCCTCTAATTAATACAATCTAATTAAACATTTGTGAAATGCATTATCTGCACTGTTTTGTTTGAGTTTTTTTTTTTTTATGATGAGCCACGTTTGCCTAATTGTCCCCCCCCCACCTTCCTCTCAAAAAATGTTTTGTGGTTACATCATGGTTGTTAATAATGCAAGAGATGCTTTGGAGTCCCATTTAACTGCAGTTTGTCTTTCCACAATTCGAGATTAAGAGGAAATTTGGAACTGGGAAAGCTGTAGTTCTCTGGGTGCCTTTTGAAAACATTTCGCTAAGTGCAAAGATTTGGCGGGTGGGGGCTGGGAGGGGGAGGCCTCTGTAAACTAATTTGATTCCTAAAACTTGCAAGATGACAGCTTCCTGCTGCACAGCGAAGGTAGATTTGACTTTGAGTCATGCCACACTGTTTAATCATGAGCCACGAGGCATGGCAAGTCGCTAGAGCTGAGGAGAGTCACATAAAGAGTATCAAGCATGCAGGGCGAGAGATAGAAAGGGAGAGGGCGAGAAAATCCATAACAGATTAAACAGTGTTTGGTCAAAACGCACACAGCATGATGTGTGCGTCTATCACCTTGGTGCTCTCTCTGTCTCACTGCGATGCATATTTCTTCCCAGCCAGCCCGCACTCTCATTGTTAAACTACCCACAGGGCAATTCTTAATGTGAAGTTGATCTCAGGTTGTAGTCGCTTAAACATGCACACACATACATGCACACACACACACATCAGTTCCACCCAGCACACTCAGCCCCCATTGCTGCCGTGACATTTTTCTCCCCATTCAACTGCCAGCATGTGCAGCAGTAGCAAAGTGTATTACGTCCATCTTTTTTCTCTCTCTCGCTCTTTGCATAGTGGAGGAATGATTCAGTTCACCAGAGCACAGAAATACAATCATATACTTTGCTCTACTTTTTGACAAATAGCTGAGCTAACTCAGGATATGGATACAGCACATTACTCACCTTTTTAACTTTACTAAGGTTTAAACTAGAGATGTCACGATGGCAGTTCTCTTCTTTCCGATTTCTGATTTTTTATTTTTTTTTTGTCTAAGTGTGTCCTGCCAATGCAGATTTTTGCCTATTTTGATCTTTTCTTCTGAGAACTGTAACTGACACCATACTGTATACAAAATTTTCTTCCAACTTTTCGTCAGTGTGAAATATTATTTTCATAATAAAAGAAACTATGAAACTTTACAATTTCCCCCAAACTGCAGAATGTTACAGGATCTTCTCTGCGTGAAGCAAGTTATTTACAAGTATTTAGGGGCCACAGATCCCCTGGAAGCACAAGTTCTAACACAATTGCCAGGTCTCAGTACATCTTAATGGGGTGCCTATGAGTCTTAGTGACCTGCAAATAGCCAAGAACAAGGAATATGAAATGCTAAAAATCATAATAAATACAAACCACTGAGAATACTGTCACTTTCTGTGGTTGCCATATTATGTTAGATCCATCGTCCTAGGTCACATTGTTCTCGAGTTACTGCGTTTGCAAGACTTTCAGAAAAACGTGACCTCTGACCTTGGCCCAATTATGGCAAATATTTATCTAGGTGATCTAGGTAATCTAGGTTTGCTGTAATATTGTTGAAAAACAAACAGAAAAACGTACCAAAAGCAATATCTAAAGTGCTGAAAGGAGGTTCAAACAAACGAAGCATTTCTATGGCAATTACCTGCCAAATAATACAGCATCCTTGTGGTTAATTGTACCAAATGGCCATCCAAGAAGTCTGTGGTCCAGTTTTGCTGAGTCAAGTCCTTTAATGCTCTCCTGTTCAGTTCTTGAAATTATAGAACACAACATGGTGTTTACTTTGTAAATGATGGTCCCTTTCAGAGTATGAGCAGTGCACTTGTTGGCTGCCTCCACGCTTGGTATTGTAGCACAGATTAAAGACTGAAACCTACAGTATAGTTGTGTTATGTTTTGCACATTGGTGCCACAGTTACAAGCAGAAACACAACATTTTAAACAAAGTCTGACAAAATTCTAGCAATTTACAAGCCACTTTCGATGGATCAGCCAGTGGGTGGGCAAGCCAGCTACATCCCCCAAAAAAGAGTCATATCTGCTTACTGAGGTGGAGATTTGTCACTAAAATGTTTTACACAATTTCCTAATCTCCCTCCACTGATTCTCCCCCCTAACTTTTCTTTTTTTTAATGTCTCCAGTGCCCTCGCCTCCCCCTCCTCCTCTACCACCCTCTCCTATATTAAGCTTGTCACCTCTGATTCCAAGGTGCTCTAAGTGGCAGCAGTGATAAGGTGACAGGACGGTTCTAGCAAGATTTGCACCGAGCATGCCCAGAGAGCCAGCCTAACTAATTAGAGCTCCAACCTTGATGAGTGCTCTGTCTCCCTTGCTCTCCTCTCTCTCTAAGCATGTGTATCTGAGCCCAGAAATTACTTAATATGATATATTAACATATTTCAGGCAGGAGCGGCAGGAGGAGGGTGCTCGTTGGAGACAAATTATCCAAATTAATTTCTAATTTAAAATCCTGTGCCTTTTATTATAAGCTGTGGGCGCCCTTGGTACCAGAGACCAAGTGAGGGAAAAGGGAATAAAGGCATAAGAGGAAGAGAAAATGGATAGCGAGAGAAGAGTGAAGTCAAGGATGTAGGGATGGAAGAAGGAATAAAAGGATGCTTTAATAACCTAGGCTGGTTTAAATGCCCACAAACCAATAAATGGAAGGGGGTATGAAAAACACGAAAGGATTTAACTGCACACGGCCGGCTGAACTCAGCTCAGCTTTATTCAGCCATGAGAGATCGTCCCAGAGATGAAGAGGCAAAGCAGGAAAATGAAAATGGGTCCAAAAGTTTGAGGCATACTTGGATCTCCTCTTTGCCCTAATTAGTGGCCTCACATTCTCGCTTAGCCTACAAGGGAGCGGAAGCCAATGGCCCTGACCATGGGTCAGCCTTTTAGAAATTGTTATGAATCCGCACATAATAACTCTAGGTGCTTAGGGGAAATATAGGCCCCCAAAGCACGGCCCATGAAATGGTACTAGAAGTCTTCAGATGCTCAAAATGACCAATTAGGCCGTCTTATTTTGACCACTGATAACGCTGCTGTCGGACATCCTCTGTTCATAATTTATGCCTATTACTGGGGATTATCTGCATCTCATCCTTTCAAGGCCTTCACAGCTACAGAGCAGTTAAATGAGTCATTAAATTACAAGGCGCAAGTCGAAATCACTGCGCCGATTCGTAAGGAGGAAAGAAAAATCGGTCGTGAAAAGTGTAGCCGTGAATGCACTTTTGTGTAATATATAGGTCAGCGTGCATGTGTTACACTTTGATTTTAATAAAACAAAGCTCATGTCTGGAAATCGAGTTAAAGCGGAAAACTGACAGAAACGCCGTTGCTCTACTAAAGGAATTATTAAGCATTGTGGTATATTGTTCGGAGTCGACCTCCTTCACTGTCATATAAGTGTCAGTTTGCATTTGTTTTATAGTGTGTTGATTCTCAAATGAAACAGGAAGCAGAGATGATGAGGTTCTGTCTCAAGTTGTGCCATTCGACACAAATACGTCTCATCCATCCAAAGATAAGACATGCTAGTTTTTTATATTCTATTGTTATTAACCAAAAAAGTAATTTAAACTTCTTTCTTTAACACAAGGTGCTTACCCCACCCTGCTTGCACTTTCTGAAGGCGGCTCATCAAGCAGAACTTCAACTGCAAATGTTCCGCCTTCAAAGAAGAACTTATAAGAAAACTTCCATAGTGGTTACATCAGTATGCAAACAGCAAGTATGTAAGTCGTTATATTCCTTGTTAAGCTATTATCCACGGACGCACCACACGTCCTACATGGACTTGTAACTGCATGTTTAATCACCAATCTACCCAGGAGCCTACAGCTTGTTTCAGCTTATATCAAATAGTGGCACAGCTCACCGTGTAATGAACAAACACTCGCTTCCCTACACAAAGACGGGCATACAGAGCCTCGCTGCTACGCCCTCCAAACACGGCGCGGCAGCATGGCGGACACGGGCGCGTGTTCTTCGGTTTCGGCTCTCGGGGACAAAGAGGTTTGTGGTGCTTGTGTTTCAGCGGGGGTTTGCTGCAATTCTGGGTGCTGTGCTGGCTCGGGGAGAGGCACAGCGCGGTAATTAAGGACAGAGGGAGGAGGATGTTCGTTAGATGTAGTGTCCTCATTAGTATAAGTTCCACCCGGAGGTGGTGCTGAGCAACGGACACCTAATGAGAGGCATATTGTAATGAAAGCAGGGAACCAACAATTGCCCAAGTACAGACATGGGCCTTTAAATTGGGGTTTGTGGAAGGACTCCAGATGCATTTTTAGGGTGTATATATATTTGTATCGTTGCAAGGAAGTACTCACTGGACCAGGTATGAAATGCCATCTTCATTTCTTACCGCAACTGGACCACATTTAAATGTGCCCCAGTGTATCTGCATTATGCCATGAGATGTCTGTGCACAGAAGAAACTGTAGTGTTACTTTTTTCTCGTGCACTTTAATCAATTCATTTAGACCTCAGATTATAAGCACCTCTATGGCAGGCTACAAATCACTGCAACGCACTGTACTGTAAGCAGCCAGCCATACAGAAACTGTAGGGGCTCACCTGCCCTGTGGCTAAAGACGACTGTAGCTACTGTATGCCATGCACACGCGCGCACACACACACATATGACACACACACACACACATACATTAGACAAACTGTCTCACAGCATGCTTCTCACACCAGTACTGTACAGGTAATCTCACTTAATCATCTCGGAGGTCACCGCAAAGCGAGGTGGGGCGATAATTGCTGTGCTGAACAGCAAAAAGTGAAGGATTGCAGGGAGAGAAAGAGGGAGAGGGAGGCAGAGATGAATAGAGGATAGAGCGAGGATGAGAGAACAGAATGAAGATGGAGGGAAAGGGGCAAAGTGTGTGTGTGTGTGTGTGTGTGTGTGTGTGTGTGTGTGTGTGGGTTTGCTAGAGGGCAGATGCATAGACAAAGCCTACTGGTGCTGCAAGGACAATTGTTGGTCCTGATGCTTGGACAGAAAATACTCAAGAAGAAAGTCCTCCTTCAGCGATCCATATTACAAGTAGTATTGCCTATTAGAAAGAAAGAAAGAAAGAAAGAAATGTGAGGGAAACAGGGGGAGGCAGAGTGGCAGTTATCTCCCTCGGGGGTTTACAGGGGCTGGCCTCCATCGGCCTGTGACAGCCAACCAAACAGGTACGCTGTGAGATGATTTAAGGCGATAATAACCTCCACTTTGTCGGATGGATGATGTCTCTCCTGTGGCTGCTGAAGCTTAATGAATGAAACATTAGTAAATACTACTAAAAACATGATTAGAGAGCCCCCCTGCCGACAACAGGCGAAGAGCAGAGAAAAAAAAAAACGCTGAGTACGCAACTGTCTTCAGCACCATCACCACCTACAGATGCAGTTACACACAGAGAGAGAGCGAGAGGGATCACCTACCTCTCCTTCACTTCATTCTGACTGGATTGTCCAATTCTTTTATTCCTGCTCAGCACTTTTGAATAAAAGATGAAAGAAGGGGGAGAGGACCTCAGGAGGCAAATATGTATCAGAGTGTGTGTGTGTCTGTGTGTGTGTGTGTGTGTGTGTGTGTGTGTGTGTATTTGCGTGATTTCTGTCTTCTGGCTCTGATGCCACCAGACCAAATGATATGTGTACAGCAAGGTGTGTTGCCTGTAGATATGCACATCCATACAAAGTGGCTTTATATTATAGGCAATGAGAATAAAAAAAAAAAAGCTCCACAGATGCAGGGTGAAAAGAAAAAAGGAGACTCTAAAATAGATATTTGCTCTCACTGCAGTTCTAAGCAGCAACCTCCTGGGTGGAAAAATAAAGTGGCAAATGCTGCAGTTCCTCTAATGGCCCCTTGAGGCTGACTCCAAAAAACAGTCAGTCCCCATAGACACCCATTTTGAAATGCCTAACCAAACTGTATTAAGAAAGCATATTTACAGCCTGACACACACACACACACACACACAAAAAAAACAATTCTGGCCTCTATGGATGGCGTCTTTCTGTATAACAACTGTAAGGTGGGTGAATTTTGTTTGTAACTCATCCTTCTGGGTACTGCTAAGGCTTAAAATTAGCGGTGTGGCTGCTTTGATTGGCAGGTGTGCCCGCACAGGGAGCATTAGTCCACTAGGCATTACATGCTGTGCTTGTGTTGTTGGTGTTTTTCTAGCATTTACAGGATAAATGTTTTTTTTTTCAATATGGCCCATAAAGCCCAAAAAAGTCAACAGGAAAGTGTTCGCAGAGGTCAAGTCAGAAGGTCACTTCGCTGTAGGCTTCTATAGGATCAGATCCCTTTTTGCAACTATGGCTATCGCCATCTGGTGGCCTTCAGACAGAATGCAGGTTTAAAGCACTTCTGCATTAGCTTCAGTTTTCCCACCTTTAACCTACGTCCATGTTTTTGTGGTTTGGACTCCGAACGTCATGGTGGCCACATCTTTTATGTACAGCTTATGTGCAACGCCTACCAGTCAGTTACAGAGAAATGGACACAAAAGATTGCAGCCGCAGTTAAGGGTTTAAAATATTGTGCTAACTGTTGCATTATTTATTAAAGAATACATTCATCAGAATGACATCGTGTCCCACTTGTACCACCCTTCAGTAAAAACATTTTCCTAAAGAAATGTGCAGATGGAAAACTGTTTATGGGACACCACATTGCTACAAACAGCACAATGGATGCTTTCAACAATAAACCTGTTATTTGAGCAGTAAAAGAAAGGATGTTTTTGTGTACTGTAATTTGCATAAGTGGTACATGGATCATACTGCTCTATTAGAAAATTAAAATTAAAATGCCATACAAAAGTGGTGGTTTGGTAATTAAAACAATTTTACTGATGGATTTATTTGGTTTTTTGTCCCACTCCCTGTAAGAAACCTGCACAGTAAAGTCCCTTCATTCCAGTATCATGTCATTCAGTAAGACAGCACAGGTATGCTCTTAGTTCTGCTCTTAGGATGGATTCGTTGCAACTCTATGACCATGCATGAATGAAAAGTTGCTTTGCTGCTTTTTCATGCACTGCCAGTGTATTTTAAGTGTTTTGCTCTCTATAATATCTGCGCCTGTTTCGCACATTATCTCTATATTAACTACAAGTCACTGTGCAAGGTCTGTGTGTGTGTGTGTGTATTTCCACCCAGGCCTCCATCTGCCTACTCTCCACCCTACTGACACACTACTTCCTGCACTGAATATAAACTCTGTGGTGTCTAATTGTTCAATATGAGTGCAGCTGTTTAATTAAGTCAAAGAAGAGGAGAAGAATATTTATTGAGCTTTGCTGCATCACCATTACGATCTTTACTGTGTCACTGCACTGTTTGCTTGCATGCACAAATATACAGTAACCTCAACGCCTCCTCTACACAGACACACAAAGGGGCACGTTCACAGTAGACCAAACTATAAACTGCAGCCGGGCTCGGTGTGTGCAACAAGGTCGGCAGAAACAGCAGTTCACTGTCACCAAGGGGAAACGCCAGAGTGATACTGTTGGCTAACAACACTAAATAGGACAACATCAAGTCAGAGGGGACACAACTAGAGGAAGTGCTCACTCACCTATTTCTAACCATGGACATGTCTTTGGCAGAGACGGAGGGACACACAAGGACACACAAAGAGGCCAGACCTATCTTTGACTCTGGAAGGGACGATGAAAACAAACAAGGGCAGAGAGAAGAGAGGGTGTCCAACAGAGTTAGGCACACAAGGAGCCAAGGAGGTGAAAGCAAGAATAGGGTATTTGTTCTTTTTATATTAATAATCTCTGTTTGTACTTAATTGTGCATCACTCACGTGTCACCTACACGCTCAGGCTTCTGCAAAAGGCTTGTCGTGGAAGCAGCAGTGTTTATTAATAGTTGTACGTCCAGCCATCGTCATCCATAGACGTGAGAAGTAGAGCTGAATTAGCATCAAATCCACTAATAACATCAAAGATAAAAGATGAATTCCCACTGATGGTTACCATAATGCTTATGTATAACACAGTGTGACTTCAGAGTGAAATTAAGTTCACTGGGCTAAATTATGCCAGGCTGAATTTACCCATTTATATGACTCTTTTTATGGCTGATTCAAAGCCGCCTAGCTAATCAACGCTCTATTACAAAGCTACTCCATGGCGGCAGTTTGATTGGCTTCAATTTACATAATGGCGGAACGCTGAGAAAGTGAGGCCTCAACTGCTTTTTCCATTTCTCCGTCGCGCCGATTAGATAGGTTTATGGATTTGAAACATGTGCGAGGCATTGATTTTATTTATTTCATTATTCATTCACTGGTCTGTTGCACCCAGAAACAGGCGAGCTGCCGGTCTGTGACAATCACGGGAGGAACATTTCTCCCGTCGTGGACGACGCTCAGCAACGGAATCCAATTTATGTTGGGAATGAGAAAACGGTTTCATCTGCAGGTGTAGGCCTCTGGAAGTGAGACAGATACATGCAGATAGCCACAATGCACATGGCACATGGCATTGTGGGCACAATATCAGTTGTTTGTGACACTTTAGCTATTTGAGCAATCGAATGAGTGTTTTTTGTGTGCAAAAGAATCAACAAATAACTGCTGGTGTTACATTGCAGCAGTTCCCTGCTTCTGCTGTTACCGATCCCTCCTTGTCTTCCACGCTGAAGATTAGCTTGATCTAGCCGTAATGGTGCTGTTATCACCTGTTGTTATGTCATTATGCTGCTGAGAAACACTTGTCAGGTGGTTCAGCTTTCATCCTCACAGTGGTGAACGTGCCAGTGTTGAGGAAATCTTTCTCTTACTATGAATACAATTTTAATTTTGTGAGTTTGAATGCTAATATGTGCTCATTAGCCCTAACCCAAATTATCCCTGAAGCCATCTTGACTCATAAATGAGAAGTTTTGACAAATCATACTGAGAGTGAGATGAATGTTTGACTTGCTAAAGCACATAAATCAGCTTGAAAAAAAGTTTCCTTTTCACATACACAAATAAAAACATTAACTTGAAAACAAGTTAAGTTTCACTTATTGTGCGTTGTTTGTAACTTAAATCTGTTGGATTGATCGGACTTGTAACTTTATTTTAAAAATGTAATTCAATCACGTGTTACCAGTTGACAGTTTTTCAGTCTATGTAATCAAATAAGGACTCGAACGCTGCTGCTTAAACATTCGAGCAACATTTCTAAAGCTTTGTTTTTAATTTTTTTTTAATCAGGCAGAGAACACAAGCAGGGGTCTAACAGCAGGTTAAACTACACTACTTATATGTTCCAATGTGGCTGTTGGACAGTACGGCAATAGAGAAGAAAAGATAAGGTGGCGACATTCCTGTTGCAGTGGGCCTTTTTATGCAAGATATGGAGTCTCAACAGCAGCTTCTGCTGTAGTTTATATTATGGACTAGTAAAGAAAACTGGGTTAGAGAGATAATATTTCAATAACACAGTGGTCTGAACATAAAATACAGTGGTGTGTGTGTGTGTGTGTGTGTGTGTGAATAGCTGCCAGAGGCACACCAGCAGGAATCTCTGCAGTCAAATGATTTCACATTCCCTTTTCTCCTTGGTTGCCTGTGCTGCCATTTACAAAGAGCACCAACAGAGGACGGTCATACATGCCGAGATCACACACACACACACACACACACACACACACACACACACACACACACATACTGCACCACGCACAAACCCCACTTATGCACGAAGCATTGTCATGAGGCTGGGAATGCACACGGGCTGGCACACACGTACCTCACTGATTGTATTGCAAGAGGTCTTGTGGCAATGAGTCGACGTTTTCATGGGGTAAACAACTGGAATTACACTGTGGTCAGTGGTCAATTTTATTTAAAAAACACTTACCGCGGTCATAAATCATCTGTTTAAAAGTCACGGTTATTGCACATGGGCACACACACAGACACGCATGAACACATGGCATCAAAGAGGGATGCCCGAAACGCAGCACCTCTGCTTTGGTCTCTGTACTCATGAGCGAGCCTGAAGTCAAGTGGTGGAGGATATTAAAACAGGAGAAGAAGAGCAAGAAGATCAAAATTACCAGAGCAGCAAAGCTGGAGGCGCAAAGCCCCAATGTGTTCCCTCTCTCCCTTTCCCTCTCATCTGACGCCACATGAAGCCTGGCTCAGGTAACTGCACTTTTTAATGATGCCATTTGCCTAATGCCTTCTTGTGCTTGTCAATCTATCTCACATTATCCCTCATCTCGCCTGTCTCACTGCATCACCCGCA
The DNA here is from genome assembly GCA_024447675.2 of Pterophyllum scalare. Classification (NCBI taxonomy): domain Eukaryota; kingdom Metazoa; phylum Chordata; class Actinopteri; order Cichliformes; family Cichlidae; genus Pterophyllum; species Pterophyllum scalare. Next base: position 77,930 of record JAMQGT020009459.1, on the reverse strand, counting down.
CCCCTTGACTTCAGCACACCAAAGAGTCTCGCCTGAAACGTCGCTGCAGCGGCCCATTAGGAGCATCCTCCAGATTAATTGGTGGGAGACGCCACATAAAAAGGCGAGGAGAAAACAACAACACCCAACAACAAAAACAGGGGAGAAGAGGACGGTGATGGGCAGATCTTTAATCCTGCCTCTTCCCCAGCTTCTCCTTTCTGCTGATGCAGGAGGTTCCACAAGGGCACAAACCGGGATGAGAGGAGAAGTCAAAAGGGGAAAAAAAAGATCTGTTAAGCAATAAGTTGACAGCTCATGTTGAAACTCTCGCTCTCTGTTGCTTCCACATCATCTCGCTTTCTGTCAAAGGAGTGCATCTGTTCTTGTCAATCTCTTCTACACTCTCACTCGTTCTCCTAACCTTTGGACTCGCACTACCTCCATCTTCTGCCATTTGTTCCCCCTTTAAATCCCTCCGAGCCATCTTCCCCATAACATGTCTTCTGTTGGCACATGAGTGCCTTTCATTGAACTCTAAAACATGTCAGCTGACAGCAGAGTAGATTTCCTTAAGAGAAGGTGATAATCGGTGATACCCTGTTATGTATAAAGGATCTCTTTTTTTTCCATTTGACACACATGCTGTTATGAGACTGGTATCCAAATATTGCCACTGAAGTATGTTCCACTGTTCCACAGTGCAACATTTGTGTTGTTTACGTCTGTTGAAGTGGAGGCCACCTCCTATAAATTCGAGCAGAGAGCAGGTGTCTTACTTTATAAGGAGCAGACACAGTTTGCAAAGTTATAGACACGCACAAATTTCTTCACTGGTACTAGCACAAACATAAAGATATAGATATACAAACCCTCTCTTTCCATCATAGTCAAGCATACAGTGGAAGTGCACAGCTTAAAAACATGCAGAGTCACACATGTGTACTGCAAACACACACATGAACACTCCTCATCGCTACCACGTGGGCAAACATGCACGTCTCTGGCACACATATCCGAACAGAGGCTTTTATGACAGGGTTGGGTGACATGAAGTTCGCTGGATGAATAGTTTGATAGCCCCAGGCGGGTAAAGGGGAAAGGATAGGCCGTAAATAGGATTGAAGTTTAAATGGAATAATGCGGCCTGGAAAAAGAGCTGGGGCCTGGAGTAGGGGCAAACCCAGAGGTAACATAGAGGTGACAAGTTCGCCCAGAGAGTGACTAAAGCAATAATAAGGCTTCTTTTGGATGGATGGATGGATGGATGGATGGATGGATGGATGGATGGAAAAAGAGGTGTTTTAGATAAAGTTAGAATATGATATCTAAAGGTTTTTCCGTCTGCAGTATTGCACAGATACATGGCAGAGAAGGGAAGCAGACAAAGATAATAATTGTAGCATAACTAGCATGTTTTGAAAGACGAAGGAAAGGTTGTCCTTTGGAACTGATGAGTGGACAGCCTGGTGTTCGAGTATGGGGGTGATCCCAGTGGGCCCACATTAAGAACAGAGCATGCCTTCGTTACGCGTCATTAGACAGCCTTAAAGCTGATGGCATGGGCAGAGGGAAGATTAATAAGTAGGCAACAAGAAGGCCATTCGCAGGATGTTTGTATAAGGTTTGCATGCATTATGCTGAATGCTTGAGTAAACATACAAGTGAATATCACCACCTTGGATGGCTGCACTGTGTGTGGCATGGGCTTATGTGTGTTCCATCATGAGAACTAGAAATATCTGAAAAAAGAAAAGAGATATACAAGTTCTGGGTGCAGTGTGAAATGCAGGAATACACAGCTCATAGCAGTAATGCTAAGCTGGGAGATGGGACTCCATTTTTAAGAAAGGATCAGCCCTTGGCACAGAATTCCCTTCAGCCTCTTTACTCTGCTCTTTCTTCTGCTTGTATTGATAATAATAATAATAATAATAATAATAATAATAATAATAATAATAATAATAATAATAATAATAATAATAATAATAATAATAATAATAAGCATAAAAACTATTATGGGTGCACTGTGAGCAACTGCAGGTTAGGAGAAGCTTCACAGTATGTTAGCTGCAATTAGCGCTGCAGCCGATATCAACAAGACCATCCCCTGAATGCTATTAAATGCCCATCCAATCATAGCTGAGTTAGTACAGTCCACTGGATCATTTCTCAAATCAATGATCTCAGTAAGCACTGGGTTTAAAAAAAAAAAAAAAAAAAAAAAAAGGTCCACTATGCTTGATCAGCTGGATGTGGACAATTAGATTGGAGTTAGGGGACAGCGTTGATTAGCACTTTGCTCCAGGGCAATGAAAGTCATTATTATTCAGTACTACACCACGCCACCTTGGTACTCAGTGACAGCAGGAGCTTAAACTCCACAGTATGCAGGTTAGATGTTTTTTATTTAACTGATTCCATTACCTTTGAAAAGCTTAGGCTGAGAATCCTAAACACCCCCCCCCTTCCAATTATAAATTTAGGATTTGTTTTATCATCTTGTAATGTAGCTGCTTTGTTCTTCTTCCTAAGTGTTTTTTTAATGTAGTGAAACTGTCACAGTGATTCTGGAAAAAGACAAACTATAACCTGCAGTGTCTAGGTCATGCAACAGTTTCAGGCATTATAAAAAGCAAAGTGACTTTGCAATCTGCTTTTAAATCAACCTCAATTTTTTTCTTTACATTTGTCCCTAAAAAACACACTTTTTCCCCCTTGAATGCCTACCTTTGTTAAAGAATCCTTTTCATTTAAGCTCCATTGTTCTCTTATTGTTGGCGTGGTCACGTATTGTAACTGCAGACACTCGTTTCAGGGTTGTGTCTCTGCACAATGTGCATTTGGTGCACTCATCCATGCCACACAATACCACCAGCTGTTACCAGGTAATAGTTTTAGTGCCCAAGCAGCATCAGCCATTACTCGCCTCCATGAAATTAGGCATAAAACATTCATATAGGCAGATTAAGTCTTAAAACCAGACTAATGTAGCATGAAATGCTGCAGCCATGCACTAGCAAACTCTGAGAACTGACCTATATCGGCCGTCCAAAGTCTCTTAGTTTGTACCATAACACACACACACACACACACACACACACACACACACACACACACACACACACACACACATGCTCATATACACAGAGACAGGATTATGTATAGTATGAATTATAGTATAAGTTTTGATAGTCTGTGAAATAGTAAACTTTTATCTATCCATTTGTGTGCTTGAACGCAAACTCTCCCTTGGGTCACGTATGTGGACATTCAAAACACTTGTAATCAAAGAAGAAGACTGATGCAGAAGTCACGGCACTTTCACCCTGCGGTCAAATACCGCATGGCAACATATTCCATCCTTTTCCATCCTTGCTCACTCTTTGCTTAAATTTGGGCAACAGAAGTATTTGGCAAGAATTAAGATGATGATTTGGGTTAAAGGACACCCTTAAAGTATGAGTAGAGTGCTACCCTCAAGTAAGTAAGGACTAGCAATCAGTATCCATACACCGTATGGGCTCAATGCACAGATCCACAAACAGCAACTTAAAAAAGAAAGTTTTCATTGGATTCGATGCAGTTCTCTGAAAAGCTAAGTGCATCCTCACTGCTTCCATAGGAATTAAAAGCAGCCAGGTGCTGCTAATCAAGTGCACTTGATTAACTAATCATTAGCAAGTGTGAGCACCTCTATAAAAGCAGAGGTTTTGGTAGTTTTCCTTGTCTGGAGCAACTGTATGTTAACACAATGCTGCGATCCTCCCAGGAGCTGACCTGCTCAGAAAAATAGAAAGAAAAAAGAAATACAAATAAACCCAAGAACTACATCTCAGACTCTACAGGCCTCAGTTAGCACGTTAAATGTTCATGACAGCATAATTTGAAAAGTTGAACATGTATGGCCTGTTTGGAAGGGCTTCCATGAGAAGCTTCTCTCTTAAAAAGAACATGGCAGCATGGCTTAGGCTGCATCTGAACAAACCACAAGTTTTCTGGAACAAAGTCAGATGGACAGATGAGAGCAAAGCAGAGATGTGGCACCATAATGCACAGCGCCACGTCTGGAGAAAACTGAACAGCATAACAGGACAAACAACTCATACCAAGCGTCAAGCCAGTGGTGGAGGGGTGATTTTTTTTAGCTTGTTTTTCAGCCATAAAATGTGGGTACCTTAATTTGGCCAAAACTGGGTCACCCATAAGGGCAGTAATCCCAAGCACAGCAGCAAATCTACAACAGAATGGCCAAAAAAGATGTATTTTGTACTTTAGCTCACTGAAACTGAAGCAAATGGGCTGTTTATAAAATCAACCACCCAGCAAGTGATATGATTTTTCAGATAATTGCATTAAAATGTTCTAAAACGCACCAAAGATCATGAAGACAGTCGAGAGGTCCACCTTAGTGATCAACTCGTTTCCTGTGTCTGAAAACCTCTTCATTAAAGTGACCACACTCCTAACTCTAAACATGAGCAATATTTGAATTGGTGAGTTACATAAAAAGTCACCCCCATGCCTCATGAAGGGGGAAATTAACCATGTATCAATGCCTAACCTCATCTCTGTAGTTAGGCACTGACACAGATGTTAGCATCATATAAAAAAGTTCATTCTAACACAGCGAACAAGCTGAAAATCAATTATCAATGCACAATATTGTTTTAGCATTGCTACATGACTGGATCAGGCCCACATAATCAACACCGGGGATAAACTGTCAGGTTCATTTCTAAGAAGCTGTGGGAAAATTAATTGGATAGGACTTCAAATACTGTGAAGGGGAAGAGACTAAAAAAGGTCAAGGTTTATTGATTTGGATGTTTTTATTTGTGAAGTATTTGTTTATTGTGTTATAGTTTAGAGAGTGGAGTCTGCCCCACGAAGGGAAGCTGAACAAAGAGAGACAGGCAGTGAAGCAGGCAACAGTACTGTCGGATGTGGCTGTTTATGCTCCCCATCACGCACACAAAAAGCACAGACATGCACTGCAAACACGGGAGGACACACAATTTGATACGGCGCTCGCACACACTTGCATTGACACGCGCGCGCACACACACACTCAGCAGTAGACAGCAATGTCCTGTCTCCGATCACAGCAGAGCATGGATCTGCAGCATGGTGAGAGCAAACGATTTGAGGCATATGTCAAGTCCTTGTGGATTCAAAACAAAGCACTGTCAAGAACGCTCTGCCTTGGCCGGGCAGCAAGCTCCCCGCTCTGCTGTGCTCTGCATGCAGCGGGCGATACAATCCTCCAAGTCCAAGACGAAACCCATCATCATCCTTTCACATCGTTCTGTTCTTTGCCCCTACAGACTGCTGTAGACTTCGTGTGTGCTGCTCCCATCTGAGCGGCTGCTGCAGATTTGCCTGGGAGGCTAGAGAGGGGGCCGCGACACCCAGGAGACTCAGTCCATTCACATTACCCACTGTGGGAGAAGCTGTGTGGCGGGCCAGGAACGGGAGAGAGAAGGAGGGTAGAGAAAAAAAGAGCTGGAAGACAAAGGAGGAGCAAAATAAAAAAGAAACAGCGCATTTCTGTGTGAGGTGTAACGTATGGGAAAGATTTTTTAAAATTATTTCCAACAAGAGAAACAAGTGCCTGGTGCACATACATTAATGCCCCTGCTTAATATTGTGCAGCTTCTCTTCATGCAACCAACGGAGCTCTGACCGGTCAGATTTGGGACTATGTGTGGATCAGGCCTGTTCTGGGGAGGCGGGGTAAATGCCTTGCTCATTCATGTTCCTCAAGAAGTTTTTGCAACATGGAAGTGCACCAAGGTTGCCAGCTGTGTGTCACAAAAAAATTGCCTAGTGGCCTAACACCCACAGTTGGGAACACAAGGCAGGTATTACGGCGAGTTTTGCCTGTGCGTGCGCATGTATAATTCAGGTATAGCTGTATTATTTCATTAGAAATATTTAATTTTATCTACATCATATTCAAAATGAGTCTACCCAGCTCACAATCAAATCACCCATCTTTCACACTATAAGTCGTTCATTTAAACTAAAACCAAACTAAAACGTACAAACAAACCTCAGTGGTTTCCTCTTGCCAGAAAGCTTCTTTTTCTGCTTCTATGTAGCCGTACAGGCACAAGGCTAAGATCAAATTTATTCTCTTGCTACAAACTATTCCTTTGAGGCTTGCTGCTTTACAATCAACTGGCAAGAATTATTTCCTGTATCAGTTTTTTTTAAAGGTGCCTCTTTTTCATCAGTACAATCAAATGTGGAAGCGCGTAAGATATAAAGGGGACATAAATGCAATTTATAGTGCAATTAGTGGATACTAAAAATAATATGGATTAAGAGATGCAGGCCCCACTAATGGCATTCCCTCTGTGTTTGGATCACAATGACAGTCGGCTGCTTAAATTAAAGTGCCCTTTGATAAAAGGGAATTAAATAATCTCTAATTGCAGTATCATAATAGTCTTAAACGTCTAATTCAATTATCCACACAAGTGGTGTAAAAAAGGAGTGTAGAGGGGGAATGAAATCTTATTGAACATGCAGTGCCATGTCAAATGAGTGTCTCCATTATCCAGAGTCAGAAAGTATTTCCAGCCTGCTCCTGTGCAAAAACAAAATGGTAAAAAAGAGGCTTTTTTTTTTTGTTTTTTGTTGCGTTGCTTGCTCGAGGGCAGTGTTAGACTTGAGAGTTTGTCTTAGATGTAGCTTACTAACCTCAATAATCATAATACGACATAAGCAAATAAACAGTTTCCCTATACAAATGCAAAGACATTAGTCAACACTATTTCCCTCGTGAATCCATCCATGTGTATTTGTTCTTATCTGCCACTCCACTTTCCCTCGCCCGTGATCAGATAATTCCACTCCTCATTTACATTATAATAAACTAAAAAAATGGCAGAGGTCTAATTTTAGGAACGAAACAAAACATATAAATAAGCCCAAAAGCTGCCTGAAGATAGGAAAAATGATCAAGGATATTGTTATGGCCCTTTCTTCTTTCATTCTTCCCCCCCCAAAACATGATGGATGGTTTTTCTTCGCACCCCACAGGGAAATGTATAATGGAGTTAAAACCGGAATTGTTGAGTTCCATATAGACCTCTTCTCAAGACCCTGGAAAATGACTCTCATAATCCTTCACAGCAGGCAGGAAGGATCCACTCAGTATGGACTTCTCGCTCCTTGAACCAACATGGCTGCCCAGACTTTCACTGTTTATTTACCAGTTTCAACAGACTTGCAAATGAGATCAAAGTATTCATGTTTATCAGACTTGTGTTAGCGCACGCACATGCACCACACTTAACATGCATGCAGACATTTTGTCCGCCATCCAACACCCCCCTCCCCTTAAACATGTTGCTAATAGTATTCATCCTCCTTGGTCTTTAGTATGTAAAACTGATATGATAGATGATCACAGGAGACACAGAGCAGGCTGAAGCACACTTGTGGTGGTAATACACTATGCGCGGTTCACAACGGAGTCGACCCAAGGCCCCGGCTAACGACTCCTTGCCAAGTAAATGATGATAAACATAAGCTTTCCTTCCACCAGTGAGTGCGCATTACCTAATGATGTTCAATGGCAGTGGTGAGCAGTAAAGACAACAAATATATTATACCAATGCATCTTAAATGGGCATCCCTAAGGAAACCCATCTGAATTGTAAATTCATGCACGAGGCTCATTTTTCATATGCGGCAAGGGTAAAATTCCAAACAACTGTGTACTTAATGTGCAATGTTTTTTGCATTTTTACATCTTTATGGGCACTTACTGGCATCTGTATCTATTTATTTATATGAAATGCGCAGCACTTACCCATTGTCAGAAATGGACTAGGTTTAGATTGATGTTTTTATGCAGCAGTCGCCACAGGTCAAACTTCTAACAGTTTGTAACCACGTTCCAAAATATAAGAAAAGGAAAAAAAATAAATGAAAATGTTAAGCATTTTTAATGAGTCTTAATATATTCAGGCTACGCAGCTGCCACACTTTAAAATTTCCACCACAGAACTGGATTCGTTTGAGGCTATGCCTCAAATTGGAGCAGATTTTTCCATTCCTCCGTATTACTTTCAACAAATAACTTATGTTAGGTCATGCATTCCAGTGCAGCAGCTTTGGGTTTGGGTATAAATCCACTTTCTTAGAATCTAAAGTTTAGTCAAGATCCATTACCGTGTATTTTGGGGATTTTTAAAGTCAATTTGTACACTCAGGTGACCACAAAGACCCTTTATATAGAGGGACTAGTGATTAGCTGGAACCAGAGACCTCCTGTACTGTGAAAAAAAAACAAAAAAACAGCTGGCACTGGGTTAATTTCTGAAAAATCAAGCTGCCTTTGAGAGACACAAATTGCAAGAGACAGCAGGCCAGGCAGAGAATGAATGCTGGCTTTACTTAAAATGATTGTGAGATGGATACCTGGCAGCTGCTTCAGTACTGAGTCAGGTAAAGCCTGTTGGATGGGAGGAAGGGGAACAGTAGGGCTAGGACAAGCCAGCGTCCCAAAAGCAGAACACGATCTGATAAGCCTGGAAAAGACTCGAAGTTGGTGACATCTGTGCCAAGGGCCTTTCAACAGCTCCGATTGAAACTGCCCAGGACAAGCAGGTCTCCTGGGACGGATGGAATGGAGTTTATGCACACAGCACCAGCAGAGACCACGCACATGCAGCACAGCTACATGACATTTTCACCTGTGTATCTGCACATCTATAGGCTACCAGGACACATAAACACAGACTTCCACAACTTTTGATGTTTCCATCAATGATGTTCAGGTTAAAGTGTGCATATGTGTTAGGGCCAAACTTCAGCACCTGAAATAACTTCCCCTGAAACTCTTCTTCAGTTGTATGTCAGACTGCTGAGTCTCTGACCTCTGATCAGTCATAAGTCGATTCAGATCTTAAGTCACTTACCTCAGAACAAAAGATAAAGAGAGAGAAAAAGAGCGATGCTTTGATTCCCTCTGGGTCCACTCATACCAACAGTGTTGTAGGGACTGTGGATAAAAGCTTCCAAAAAAGGGCGTGCACATCTGCTCCTTAAGTCAAATATGAGAGAGATGGAACCTGTTCTATTTCTGAAAATCTGAACTACAGGTTGTCTGGGTGGGTGTAGCACTGAGGGCCTCTAATGGGGAGGTTTAAGAGCATTTCAAACACACACTACCTCATGGCCTAGCAGTCAAACACTGGAAAATAATTCTGTAGATAAAAGAAAGCTGCAGAGCCGCTTTCTTAGCAGAAATGTAAACTTGTCTTGAGATGGAGATCAGCAGCTGTCTGCTCAACTGACACGCAGAAATCGTTCTTCTAGGTCGAGTCTTTACTCTAAGCAAGGTCATTTATCTCCACTCTTCCTTTCATAATAACAATCAATTAAATGAGCTTGTCAAACTGAAATTATCAGCTCTGCAGTTATTTTAATCTCCATGCAGTGCTTTAACTTTTGGCCATATTTTTGATTTTTTTAGATCTTTACTGTTACTATTAGTTTTAACTGCATAATAATAATTAATTTAGCTTAGTTTAGTTTAGCATAAAACCTCTTTAAACTCTAACAAAGCATCAGACAGACATTGCCAGCAACTAGCAGGTGAGCATAGAGGAGCTATTTGTGAGTCCAATACATTTCTCAGGACAAGTGGTGACCAAAAAAAACTAAAAAGATCATTTTGGACTTGCATCCACCAGGTGTAGTGGCCATGAACTCTAACTACATGGTGCTCAACATTTGCTGAGGGTGTTAAGGGGCAGGTGTTAGCTTACAAGTTCAACATATTAGCTAAAAAGGGCAAAATATGTCAGGGATGTTTTTTTGGTTGTTTTTTTTTTGCTTCCCCATATGGCCAACAACATACAGGTTTAACAAATGGAAATGAGGGAAGCTGATCATCTCATCTAACTCGCAACAACATGATGAATGAATGAATTTCCTAAAATATTAGTCTGTTGCTTTAGTCAGCGACAGACTCTCCGTTACTTCCTTCATACAAATTACTGTAAAAAGATCTCCTTTCTGTAAATTAAAACAATGAAAATCATTTAAGAAAAACACCTTGTATTTTGTTTTATTTTCTATATCGGCATATCACATAAAACATATATATTCAGCCCTTCATCTCTTCTTCAGTTGCTGAAGTTGAATCTGCGTCTCTTCCCTAGGGCATGTCAGCAGGGGAAACCTGGTTTGTCATCTTTGATTCTGGGGATGCTGCAGGGCTGCTGAGGCTTTCAGCCACCTTGAAAGTGCTAAGCATCGCCCTTCTGACACATGAAATAACACATAAGCACCCATACGCATGCACAAAAACACCTCTGTACTTTTCATTATTTCCACAGTAGAAGGCATATCAAAGAAATACCAAGGGGCTCGCTGTTAGCATGTCACCAGGGTGGACGTTAGCTGTCTCTCATACACACACACACACACACACAGAAGCCTTGCTAATGCCCTTTCTGCTTCTGTCTGCAGGCTGTATGACAAACAAAGGTCTGAATCTTTGTTGTCACTGGAATCTGTGTAGCTTGGAGAGAATCTGCTGAGGCAAAGAAACTGTCCTCAAAAGCAAGGAGATATCATGCAGCACGTGCACGCAAGTGTGTTTGTGTTGAAAGGTTTCGCTTGGGAGGAAATTCTCTTTTGCTATTTTTTAAAATGCATATTTCACAAAAATATCACAGGAATGCCAGTAATTTTGTTCCCATGCTTTTACAGATTGAAGCAAGCAGCATGCTTCATTAAATTATATGGGAATGTAATCCTCCAGTGAATAATACTAATTACCCATGTCAAAATGTAACATGAAATGAAAGACTTCCAAAGTCAGAGGTTTGTGTACTCGAAAATGCCTCAGGTAAATCTAGTAAACAACGTCATGTGAAGAGTAAACAAAGGGTTAATGAGAAGAACCTAGGACCACCAGTTTTCATGCCAGCATTTCCTCCCTCCACCATATGAAACATCCCTAGATGATGTCATGTAGCTCCGTGTATGTGTCCATCTAGCTTTCCATAACTTCCATCTTATTTGCATCTCAATCTCTTTAATCTTACTTGGATAGCACCCGTTCTCAGTTGCCTCGACTCCTTTTACCCAGCCCCCGTGGCCCTTGGATCTCTGAAACACCCCTGCACGGGTCCTTCCCACCAGTCAGCCAGCAGCCATCTGTCTGTTCATCCGTCTCCGTGCCCGGCTCATTTGGCCGCTCAGTAGGACTGTGACGATTCTCCATCGCTAGCGATCTCTTCTTATCAGACCCATGCGGTGGGCCTAATTAGTCGGTGGGCTTTTGGAAGTGCCTGGCGGGTCCTGGAGCAGACTGACATACGCCAGAGCTGGGGTTAAGAGGTGGCTAGCGGGGCCTAAGAGGTGGTTTGCTCTCTCCCCTTCAGCAAAGCTAAATGGGAGTAGAGCAGATTAATATGGAGGGCATGAATATTCCTCATTCCTTCATTATGTTAAGAATCAAAGACAGAGGTATTAAAAAAGATCTTTTTTTTTTCCACATCTGCTTTTTCAGGCATTCAGATTTTTGTTTCTTTTCGTTGCATGCTCTAAGTGGGAGCAAACAGTGTCCTCAGCACGACGGTTCACTGCCCTGCAGCTAAAACACCATATTGGAAATGTTTTGTCAAATGTCGAAGGCGTGTGGTGAAAAAGTGTGGAAAAATGGAAGAACAATTGATTTTTGAAGAATACTACACTAGAACTCTAGATAAACTGGCGATAGGCAAGTTATTATCTAATTTATTATGATGAAGTAAATGCTGATTGCGCGACAAGATGCTGTAGAATAAAAACGCTACCTGGTTCATGGTAAGTCTCGTTTTTCGCTACATGTCCTTCTGGTCTCCAACAATAGGAAGGCACCCAAAACAAAAAGCAGATAGTCTTTATGTCTTCCTGGTAGCTGCCAGCAGCCTTGCAGAAAAGAAACAGGCAAAGAAGGTAAAAATGTTTGGTAATGAAAACACTGAAACGACTGTGTCCCAGCAATGCTTACTGATGTCTAGTATAATACAATCATGTCTCAGAAAGCAATCCCATCTTTCCAAGGTGTGCAGGAGGAACTGGGGGAAGCGTGGATTGCCGCTTTAAACCCACAGCATATTAAATTCATTCAATTTCCACGTATGGCTTAAAGTTTCATACTGTCTTGAATACTTCCATTTATGACATTTAAAGAAAAAGTGCGTTTTCATTATAAGCCAAAGGCATTCTATACTTTATGTATCCCAGTGGCAAACTGACACACATTTTATGGTTGGCCTATCAGTGCCACAGACTGTGTTTTACATGAGCAAAAGGCTGTCACAGTCAAAAGAAAGTACATCCTCTGTCAATTGTAAAGTTTTATGTCATATCATATATAACATATCAGGACATAAATGAAAATGATGTCGTCCTTCTCAGGTCTTAAAATTAAGTAACTGCAACCTCAGATGAACAACAACATGGGCTTGAGCTGTGGATTTGTTTATGCACAGCTCTCTTTAGGTCCCACCACAGCATTTCAATCAGGCTGACGTCTGGACTTTGGGTCTTTGCAGCACCTTCATTCTTTCTCACCCATTCTGTTGTAGATCTGTTGCGGTGCTTCGGATCATGACCCAGTGTCGATCAAGCTCTAGCTGTCACACAGATGGCCTTACAGAATACTTTGATTCATGGTCGACTCAATGACTGCAAGGTGCCCAGTTCCTGTGGCTGCAAAACAAGCCCGCTACCACCGGATTGATTGTTGGCATGAGGCGTTTGTGTTGATATGCAGTGTTTGGTTTTTGCCAAATATTGCATAGTGCATTATGGCCAAACATGTTCATTTGAGTCTCATCTGTCTAAAGGACTTTGCTCCAGAGGTCTTCTGATTTCTTCAGATGCAACTTTGCAAACCTAAGCCTTGTTGCCATGTTCTTTTAAGAGAGAAGAGGCTTTCTCCTGGTAGTCCTTCCAAACAAGCCAGACTGGTTCAGTGTTTTCTATCGTACTGTCATGAACTTTAACATTTAACATGCTAACTGAGGCCTGTAGAGGCTGAGATGTAGCTCTTGGGTTTTTGCAGTTTCTCTGAGCATTGGACGGTCTGACCTTCGGGTGATTTTATCGGGACGTCCACCAGATTGGCAGCTGTCTTGGATGTTTTCCACTTGTGAATAATCTTTCCCACTTTTGAGTGATGGACTTCAAATTGATTGGCTTATAACCCTTCCCAGCAACAACTACTTCTCAAAGACCATTGCTGATGTCTTTCCTCCTTGTATTGTCACACGCCTGAATGCTGCAGACCAGAAAACTGCCACAACCTCTGCTTTTGGAGAGGCTATTACACTTGCTGATGATTAATTAATCAAGTGATTATCAGCACCCAGCTGCTGCTTACCATCTTATCTCCTATAGAAACAGTAAGGGCACAGTTGGGTTTTCACACACTGTTTCTGCATTTGGCTCTCTGTAAAATGTCATGTGTTGTTGTTCACATTAGGTTGTATTTACCCTATTTTACCAGATTATTTTTAAATGTCCCAATAAATGAAACCTTAGAAATTAAAGAGGTTGCACTTTTAGCAGGAGAAGAAAAGAAAAGGAGTTAAAAAGAGAAGAGGGTGGGAGGCGGAGGAGGAGGAGGCAGGGAATGTAGACCTCACTGAATTAGGTCAATGAAGTGCCATGTGGATTTTGGGGTCATGTTATACAGAACAACATGTATGTTCATATATTTACAGGAGTGTATGTATCACTTACTGGAAATGATTCACTGAACATGAGAGGATATTACAAGGCTTTCTCCCCAACCCCACCCGGATAACACGGAAGTGAGACGACTGACACATCCAGACAACCACCTACTGCTCTAGCATGATGGACACACTTCCCTCCCCTTTCCAAATCGGTGTGCACATTTTTGTTTGTTTGGGGTGGTTTTAAGTGCAGAATTGTATCCATTCCTATCAGTGCTTTTCACATCATTTTTGTGAACAGCTTCTGACACAAATCCAACAGATGATCATTAGCTCTAAACAATTTTGAAGTGTTTGGACAGGATTTTGACAGGACACGTCAGCACGCTTGATGTGAAATGATCACAGTAATAAAACTATTACAGCTGTGCTCCTTTAAAAAAAAAATAGATTGCACGTAAAGTGCACTGAAGTACATGAAAGCTCAACGACTTTCATCATGAAGTGCAAGAGCCTTTCAACATCAGTGAAATGATCCCGCTTTGACACCGATATCCCAAATATTAAAATTCAGTGCAAAGCAAGTCATTGTACATGGCACAGTAAATTAAAGAAAAACAAATGTGTCAGGTTAAAAAAACAAAATCAAAACACACTGCAATCTTTTTCACTGAAGACACACGAAGACGCTGTTATCTTCTCTCAGCTCTAACTCATTCACCTCTTTATTGTGCTGCAGACAAAGCAGATCTAGTGTCCTTAGGCGAGCTGTGCGTGCCTGGGTTGGAGCATCTCTGTGGCATGGTGTGTATTTGTCATACATTAGACGGCCTCTGAGCCATGACAAATTCTCAGATACACACACACACGCACACTCTCACACAGGTAAACAGACTTCCTCCTCTGTTTGAGCCGGTCAGATCTGTGTTTGGCTTCTCTGTGACGGAGCCCAGGGTGAAATACAACACTGGTGAGGTAAATTAAAGAGATGAATGCCTGCACTTTGGCTCACTTAGTGGCTCTCTCCCCCGTCTAGCTGCTACCATTCATCTGGCTTAAGGTGTGTTTGTTCATGCAACAAGGTCGTCCAATTAAACCTCCGCCTCTCATCTATCGCTATATCTGCTTCCATCTCTCTCACACTTCTTCTTCCTCTGTTCTCCCAAGGCGGTCATTCTCAGGTGATTATCAGGGACCAGTTTTCCTCCAATTTCAGAGATTCCCAATGAAACATGACTGCAGCTACTGAGGAGTTGTAAGTGGTTCCTTAATCTTGAGAACAAGGGGTAGCTGGTTTTTTAGGACTTTGTGCCTTTGTGTCACTGGTGACAGAATGATGTTGCCCGTTATTTTTACTTGGAGCCAAGGTGGCAGAATAAACACTTACAGTAAACTGCAGAGGTCTGTTATTGTGTTTTCAAACCAGCACACACATGCACCCGCGCTCACGGCATTTTTTTGTGGACTTTACTTATCCTCGGCACTGTCTTTCTCAAATCTTTTCCTTTGCACTGTGTGAAAGTTTGCTCCTTCAGATGTTTAAAGATAAAAGAGTTACGGTGATCGGGAGCTTTAAAGACACTTGGTGGATTTTACCTGAGGAGCGAAAAAAATTCTCACACCTCAGCTTTGGAAGCTGCAGCTATAAGAAGGGCACGCGGGCACCATGCTGGCGAGGTAGGGATTGATTTAAAGGGAACGTCTCCCTTTCAAGCTTTCTCCACAAACACATGCGAGCACGCACAGGGAATCTCTTACTTTGCACGCAAGCGCACACACACACACACACACACACACACATGCACGCTCACGAGTAATCATTCAGCAGAGACATGTGCAGGTGGCTCAGGAGAAGAGGCAAAGGAGAGAGTCAAAAGCTTGACTTAAATGAGAGAGAATGACCGCTGGCGCTGCTGTACGGTGTTGGGGTTTGACAGCAGCCCGAACAGAGGCCACTTTGACTAATTGGGCTAATTTGGCAGCAAGGGAAGAAAAGGAGTCTCAAAGGACCAAGTGGCTACTCTTTTCATCATCTCTCTCGCCTCATCTGAACCCACTCTCACTCCCACCAACTCTCCCTTCTTTTCCCACTCACCGGCTCACTCGCACTCCATTTCACTTTCTCTTTATCTCCCTTTAATAACCATCCTTCATCTTTCAATCAAGGAATAGATAAGCCATCTGAAGCTACCTGGCTGTCAAAGTAGTCCCAATCTATTTCAAAGATGCATATGGAAACACTGGTCGCATTAGAGCGGGCCTGCAGTAAGGATATGCTGCTCGGGGTATGTAGTTCTTCTAGCTTTGTGCTTACTTATCGTCCTCTGTTTTGTTTTTTTCCCTCCATAAGAAAGCTGCCAGCATGCCCCCCAAGCTTGGTGTTGATTGAAAGATTAGCAGGGCCAAGCCACCAAGTGAAACACGATACTCTACAAAAAAAGAAACATTGAGAGATACAAACACACACCCTCCTGGAAAGCAGCACCAAGTCAGAGTACATGCCAAAGAAAAGATAATCTGCTTTGTGAAGGTTCCTCAGGGCAGCGCAAAGACTATTCTCCTCCGATATCAATAAAACATACAGGGAACACATTACAAAGCCATGTTTGGTGGTGTAGGTACTCTGAATTTAATGCATTATGGCTCCTCTTCTGAGTTTTGATAGGAAGAATTTGTATTATTTTGCTCCTCACTGTAGAGATGAATGATAGCCTATGTGACATGTTTCCAGAACACTCTCTTCCTCCTCCTGCCTTCCCTCTTCATCCTCAGCCCTTGGCACTGGCAGACTCACTGGTCATCTGCACCAGTGGGATAAGGGGAAGAAGGGTGAGTTTGAGACACAACATATGTTATTCGCTTTTCCAATAGTGTGATGCCTCGCAGGGAAATTTGTGCTATCGCATTATGACACAGAAAATGAAAGAGGCTCCATTGTGCCCCTAAGATGGAGTACGGACAGCCAGAAATAATATCTAGAATGTAGACATTGGGGGCTGGTGACAGCCGGACTGCATGGAGACATCACAAACAATATAGCTGACTTCAGCTTCAAAAACAATCATACCAAAGATAGAGAATGATAAGAAAAAGAAGAAAAAAAACACTTGCAAGAATTATGTGTGTCTGTTTGGAGTCAAGGAGGGATGGAGAGGAAATTACATATTGAGTTCTTTTGTTCCTCTTTGCTCTTCTGCGTCTGTCGTCTTGAATTTGTACACGGATAAAAGAAAAAAAATTACATATCAATATGAGCGGGAGAATAATAGATGATGTAAGGTTTTGAGATAGGGCTGGAAAATGCCCGGAGCATACATTCCCAGCCCCAGCCAGTCACAGTTTCTGGCAGATTGTCACTGTTTGCTATTCTTAGTGGTCGCTTTTCTAAAAGGCTAAGAAAGATTAGCCCACTTAACAAACAGACGCGTCTGCAGAAGAACAAATTACTCCATTTAAAGCATTAATTAAAAGCGCAGTCCATATATTCATAAGTAAATATGTAACTAAATACGTCAACCAGCTATTGTCATCGTCTATTCTGTCTTCACTCTTCCTTTGATCACAAAACAAGAGAAAGTTCAGAGTTGGGAAAAAAAATGGCAGTCTGCCTGTATACTTAAAATCGCAAAGGCCTACTACAGCATGCAAGTAATCCTCACATTTTATGCACATATGTAATCAAACAGATATGACATACATGTACAACATGCAGGGCTTTTGAGGATAATCACTCATAATCACTCCTATTTGCAAAAACATGGGGCGTGGTATATGTTTATATATATAACCTGAAATTATTCATGCTCGGGTATCAGAAAGCTCGACACCCGCATTGTGCTTGTAAGCTCATAGTAAGACTGTCACACCCCAGAATTTACAATCACTTAGCCAGACATTGCATGATGGTGTATGATCAGAACTGGGGCATTTACATCTCAAAGGCGGAGGTCATGCGCACATGCGCAATTATGACAGGCTGCAGTAACAAATGAATGCAAAAATTGTTAAAAATGTAACTGCAAACTCAGCTGCAAGCAAAAAC
The DNA here is from genome assembly GCA_024447675.2 of Pterophyllum scalare. NCBI lineage: Eukaryota > Metazoa > Chordata > Actinopteri > Cichliformes > Cichlidae > Pterophyllum > Pterophyllum scalare. The sequence goes on along the minus strand of JAMQGT020009459.1, from coordinate 60,209 downwards.
AGATCTGATGTGTGTTTAATTGTTTAACATTTGAACATAAGACACAAATCATTTACACCCTGTATACGCTTATGTAGCCCAGCAAAAGCCCTGTATAGTATTACTAGTCAATTTTTGCATTTGGCATAAATCACAGCCGCTCTTGTATGGCGCCGCACTCACATGTGACTAGGTATCTAGATAGCTGTAAGAGAATATAAAAAGTGGGATCTGCGTGACCTCTGAGACACATTCTGACCCAACACTGAAATAACATGTTTGTACACTTGCAGCACTTGCACACAGGGAAGGTCGGGAAGTGCTGAGATGCACACAGGAACAGCAACACAGAAGAACACGTATAAACATACGAGCGCAGGAGGTTCAGAAACAGCACGGGTCATCTGCAATGATCCCAGAGCTGCGCTGCCAGGGTTCTCGTGGCGGGGGATCTGCGGGGTCCATTCGGTCCTCTGTAACAGCGCTGTGCTGCCAAAAGTCTCCATTTCGTGTCACAGCTCTGAATTTAGCAATGTCAAATGAGCAGGAGAGAAAGGGAGGATAGAGAGTGAAAAGGAGAAGCAAAGAGGGACCGTGCAGGAGGAAAGGTAGAGCAGGTAAAGAATAACTTTAACGCGATAATGAGGTAATAAGCTGCTCAAATGTTACTGAATTTTCCAAATATGGGATAAACAGAGTAGTTATTATTATAATTATTATTATTAAAATGTCCAAAGTAAGATTGGATCATCTTTTACCATATATCATTAACTAATAAGCAAGGGAATGAAAAGTCTCGGTGTTGTGCAATGCAACACATTACCTATAAGTAATGATGTTCAGGAGTAGGACCTTCACACAGATTATATTGCTTTTTAAATAAAACAAATAACATACTGCATGGTTACTAAACAACTCAATGTGTTCAAAATTACTTTTAAAAAAAACTATAAAGAAGCTTTTCTAACACAAAGGCATAAAAAATGATAAATATCTATCTTCCAGTTGCCTGGGCTGATTTGGCTCCTGGAAAATGCAAGTATCAGTGTGATTTCCCTGTGCTGAAGAGATAAGGACAATCTGGGGTAAAAATTTGGCTGCAGCTCATCAACAAAGGTGTCAGAAAGTCAGGAGAGGAAAAGAGAGGGGAGAAAGTGACCGTGGGTATTAGTGATACATTTATTATGGTAAAAAATATTATAGTATTTGAAAATCTGGTACATTAGTAACCCTCTCGTGTATAGATGGGGCGGGGAGCACATAAACATAATACTCCCTTTTTAGCAATGTAAGATCATTGGGAGTCTTTTAAGGCACTGAAAGGCCTCCATACTCCAAACTAGCATCACTGGCAGCACACACACACACACACACACACACACACACACACACACTCTGAGGCAGGTCTGGGTCACCCCCTCGCTCGGCTCCACAGAGACGAGAAACGGAAAGATTTGATTGGCTGTGACAGATCTTTGACGAGTAATTGTTCTAATCACTTGATGGCTCACAACCAGAACCCCCTCTTCTATATCCTAATCTTCCTTACCCCCCCCCCGTTTGCTTGCTGGTCAGCGCAGCAGCAACACCGGGGTGTGAGCGGAACGAGCCGTGCAGGGATAACTTCACTGCCTTCAGTGTTGACACTTATGCACAAATGTCTCTAGTTAACGTGATCTCTTGGAGTAGGCTGCAAGAAGGGTTCCCCTGTCACTCTCTTTTCATTCTCTGTCCATCATCTTTTTCAGTCTTTCGTGTCAGCTGTTGTATATTTTTCTTCTGCCACTTTTTTCTCCTTGGCCAAGATAATCTACTCTCGATCCAATAGCCTCTGCGTGTGGCTCTGTGTTGAGATCCAGCACCTTTACCCTGCTATTCTATGTGGAGCAGATAGCCCTCTCTCTTTCCTTCAGCGCTTTCAGAGGCAGGAACAGAGAGAGAAGCATTGAGACGGAGAGAAAGAGAGTAGGACCTGTGCCAGAGAAGCAGAACAGCAGATAACACTAGATGGACCAAAAGGGGGTGGGCTGACTGTGACAGGAAAAGGGGGCTGTCTAGATATCCAACCACCCCCTAATCCAAGGACTGCCACCCCCACGTCTCCACACACCCACCCAGACCCACCCTCCCCAGAAAAAGAGACCACCAATTAGGGCCAGTGGGTTTCGAACCATCCCTTGGTCTGCGCGCCACTCTGCTGAGCTGCTGCTAAATGGCTGCAGAGGAGCAGGAAGAGCAAAAGGAGGAGGAAAGTAGCTATAGGTAGGTCTCTTGCTGTCAGCTCCACTTATAGGTAGCACTGTGTTCATGACCCTTAATTATATGTGGGCTGTCAGCACTGGTAGAAAATCCAGCCAGTGAGCAAGAGAGAGAGGGAGAGAGATACTGGGCCACAGGAGACTATAGTTAGTTAGATTGGCGAGCAGTGATGAGACAGAGATGACAGGCAGGCTACCCGTCCTGCGACGACTCCTTCATCCACCCAATCGCCCCCTCACTCCATCCCTAGCTTGAGTTGACTGGGAAGGTGAGGTGGAGCCTCCCTGCTCCGTCTTTTCGGGGTAATGATGGGGGCTGTCTTGGTCAGTTAGCGTTCAAATTCAAAACAGAAGCGCCCCAAAAACGAAATCGATATAATGCCATTTCAGTCCTTTTCTCAGATGATTTGCGTGCACTTAGTCACGGCCACTGCACACATCGTCTGGTTGTCTTCAGACAGGTCGTGGTGGATTTTTCTGGTTTGTTGTTGCTTTATTGCTTCTAAAACACTCGAAGGTTATTCTTATTATTGCTTGTTACTCTCTTCCTCATCTCATCCACTTCAACGCAAGATAATATTTGATTCACACAGTGCATGTGTATAGATGTCATTTTCTAATAAGGCACTATTAGCCTGATGCTAACATGACTGCCAATCTGATTAGCAACCAGGGTAGCTCAAAGGCGCCTGTGTTGTCAAGAGTAGGTAGCTGGGATCTAAATAATAATCTAATCTTTATCTGGCTAGGGGAAAAAATAAATAATCTGCACTTCTAAAAACTGGTATTTTTATCGTACTATCATTACACTGGTAAACCAAACGTGAGGCTCTCTTTACCTGAATGAAAAATAAACATCGGTGAACAGCTGAGTGCTTGGTTCTTCCTGTCCACAATCAGTCGTAAGCTAAACTGCATTACCTGCAAATAGTAAGTGTAATAAAGAAGAGCTTTAACTCTGTTTGACACTGACAAATAAACAGGACATCCTGGTTATTAAGTGTTTCTAGGAAGTGAATATATATCCGCTGAGATAAACATCAAGGCTCTTTGGCTATAAGTGGATAATGCAGATAGGAAATTAGAAGAGACAGAGGCCCTAAATGCATATTTGTTTATGTTTTTAAGCCATGCTTCCCTGTCTGGGACCCTCAGAGTTGGCAACAAATAGTCCCCGAGTTATACATGTACAGTACAATACACAATACAGTATGCCTGTTCTTAACTTTACCTTGAGAGTTTATCTAAAGCGGAGAAGCCCCGTGATGTTTGTTCAGCACGGTTTTATGCTTTCGCCTCACCGCTCTATGAAAAGAGCAGTGCGAGTGAAAGGTTTGCAGAGCCAGAGTTCATGTTCCTTAGCAAAAAGAAGCTACTGCAGTAGTTTGGAAAAATTAAAAGGCTTACTTGTTGAAAACAATGTCTTTCCTGCCAAGCGTGAACTGACAAAAGAGCACTCAGACTTTCCTTTACATAGAAGGCTATACAGTCAGGAGGCCATTAGCATACATTAGCATGAAGACCGTAAGCAGGGGTACGCAGCTTGCTTGAGCTCACCAACACGTGCAAAGCTTGATATATATGTTGTAATGAACCCGAGAAACACAAAGCACTGGTGGGTGTATTTTTTTATATTTATATCATTTCTGTTAAATTGTTTTTATTATATTTATATATTTCATTTGGACTCATCTGGGCCAACTTTTTGTCCCTTTTCCAGTCTGTAAGCTCATCGACTGCTAGCTTGTTTCATGTTTGCGTACACACAGACCTAAAAGAGGAAGCCTAGTGATGGTCACATAGCTCTAAAAAAAGGTAGAATAAGTGGATAAGATTTTCACAGCGAACAAGTAGGACAGCTGAACAAGGAACCAAGGTGAAAAGTGCCATCTTTGCAGAAATAAACCGCAAATTAGTGTCAAGGTCAGAAAGGAAAAGAAAAGTTTCTCAAAAATCTGTAAGTCCCCTTTGCAAGGAAATGTCTGAAAACCACGGAGAGTGCGCACAACTTCTGTGTTTGAATCTGGTTCAGCAAACAGTTTACCGAGTTTTCCCCCAGGTTTGTTCAGTAAACACCACTGGATCCTATTGAGAGTGACGACTGTGGTGACCCCACCTCAGAATAAATCTCAGTGCTCAGCCCTCCAGCCCAAACAGGCAATCTTCGTCACGGCCTTCGGGGGCTTGGTCCCAAAACAAAGAGGAGAGCACCCGGCACCCTAACAGCTTATTACGTCTGCACACAAACAGCACCATGCAAGCCAGGGTCAGGAAGAAGGAAACAAGCAGGCACGCAAAGGCTGTGTCTCAGAAGCAGGTCACTTTATTTGTCAAATCGGTTGTTTATCATCGTTTTTCTGCAGAAGCCGGGTTACGCACTGCAGAAAGTAGCCATAAGCGTCTTTCCAAGAGACATCAGGCAATTGTACCCAGCTGTACAGCTTTGTTTTTCTTTATTAATTGTTTGAATAAAAGTCTAGAATACTTGATATGATCTTGATTACATCTTACTCTAAATAACCTTCTACTCGCCAGCCTTAAAAACGTGGGATAGGATAACTTCATTTTAGTTTGATGTGTAAAGAAAATATGGCTTTAAGTCCAAAAGAGACACAAAAAAATAAAAGCTGTGTAAACCCTGAACTGTTTAATCATTGATAATCTGTTCTATTAATCCTGGGGAACCTTTTTGCATGTGAGGTTAATGGTTCAAAACGCTGGAGCAGACACTGACCTCAATAGAGCCAAATGAAAGTTGTTAGTGCCGGGTCATTACACTGCTAAACTGGGGTGTCACACAGATGGCTACAGGAAAGATGACATGGGTGGACATGCCCTTCGCTCTCACTCTTCACCCATGTCTGCCCATCTATCTATCTATCTATCTATCTATCTATCTATCTATCTATCTATCTATCTATCTATCTATCTATCTATCTATCTATCTATCTATCTATCTATCTGTACACACGTCTACATTCAGCCAGTGCATCTCGCGTGCAGTTTGTTTAGATTGTTTATGTGAGAGAGACGACTTCAATATATCAGCGCTCTCAAGAAAAACTGATAAAAAGCAACAGCAACTGCACAAAATCAGAAAATAGTAATACTAATAATGATGATGATGATGACGTAAAAGTCTGAGCTGGGTGGTGCTGGTGCACCAGTGAAACTCAGTGAATCACTCAATGAAACCTGAGGCTCCTTTGTCTCTTTGAGTTTCTTTTTTATGAGTCACTTTCTCCCAGCGGACATACAGTACGAGCCACAGACGAATCTCCTCTTTCATCGGTTCTGTTGCAGCTGAGGGTCTGTGGAGGCTGGAATGGCTGCTTAATGAAAGGCCTATAAGTATTCTTGCTAGAGATTAGATGTGACGGTTCGATGACATTCACTCAGAGTGAGAAACAATGCGTGCACGCAAATCTGCATTTAAACCGCACAAACACAGGATTCGGCACATTTTCACACCTGAACTGGTTTGATTCTAGTGGACAAAGTTAGAGCTCAAACCCCTTTTTTTTTGTTTGTTTTTTTTTGCCTGCGCTACACTCCGTGCCTCAGAGGATGTGACATTCACCGCTCATTTATTACATCCCAAGCCTTTGATTTTTTTGTTGGTATGTAGAGAAATGGTGGCACGGCAGCATGCTGATTACTAATTGCATACACACTAACATACACACAGTGGGGGTGTACGTCTTATTAGCCCAGCTGTAGCTTTTGCATGTGCACGAAATAAGAACATTTCCTGTTGGAGTTTTAAGCATTTAACATTTTCTGTTAGTGACTAAAGGCCCACAGAAAGCTCTTACAGATGCTTTGAGACAGGCTTTTCAGTAAATCTGGTTACCTTCAGGTTGTGGAAGTTCGGCAGCCACTATGAATCAAACCAATCTGTTCAATTTAGCACCTTCTTTAAATGAAAGCCATAAAATTGCTTTAACCTCATTAACAGTCTTGTTGGTGAGCCTGTTCAAACTTCTTTTTTTTTTTCATTTCTCACTAACATGGCTAGGTGGTGTCATAGCCTGACCGCCCGTCAGTGTAGCAAAGTGCACTGACAAAACTATCCACAATATCAACACCAACATGTCTTTACTTTTAATTTGCTGGTGCGTATGTGCCAGCATTCAAGTCAAGTCAGCCAAGAGGACCTCAGTCAGATCCTGAATCAATAAGTCATACTAACCTCACCTTATTGCAAAGTCAGGAAACTAAAAACATTTCACTCTTGGCTATTATGTAATAAATAACTCCCATTCAGTGTGAAACGCCTTGGAGTCTTGTCTTTGAAAAAAAGAAATCTCTGAAAACAGAGCGGCAACTTTCAGTTCCCTTTATTGCTGCTGTTAGTCTACTTAGTTTGGTAGCTGTCCCTGTAAAAGCCCACAGCATGCTGGTGCTTTAAAGGCATCCCAGAATAAATCAAGACCACTCAAGATTAACGGCGGCAAATTATTCATGAACCCAAGGTCTCCTGGCCGGGAATAGCATAGTGTCCTGGGTGACATGTCACAAAGTAGAGGAGTTAGAGAAAACATGCACACACACACACACACACACACACACACACACACACACACAACCAGCAGGCTCAAAATCAAACCCATCTCTCTGATAGTACTGCTGCCACCCGGCACAGCTCGTGCTTAAATTAAGTGTTTTGATTATTCAGTGTGTGTACATACATTTCACTCCTAAAAGCCAGAGGGGAGGCAGGAAGGAAGGAGTGAGTGACACTTGAGGTCATCAGCACTCACTGTAGTTATACTTACATTTTACAAGAATTACATCTGCTCAGTGATAACCGGTCTTTGTTTATGTAATCAATAAACCAGCACAGTTTGGAACAGTGTGGGACTTCAGCAACCTGATTACCAGCTGTCTAACTGGCTGACTCGAGCGGCTGTGGGAACAGCAGCCCCAATAATGCAGTCGAGGCAGAGAGAGAGCTCGGAGGGAGTATCCGTTTAGCAGTGACCAGCTTCGGCCTGCGCTGATTCTCCCGTAATAGGCTTTGGGCTTGGCTCCCACCGGAGAGTTTGGTTGACAATCTGACAAAGTTATCTGAAGATAAATGGGTTACGGGTCGGAGGCGGCAGGAGGGGAAAGAGAGACAGAGAGAGAGAGACTTGACTTCTCTGTCAGTGATGTTTTGATGGAGGATGTGTATAGCCTCGAGGGCTGGCACTAGCAGGTCCCCCCAGGTAGATGGGAAGATTGTCTTTGGCTATATCGCCAAACAGAGCACTGCTGAATGTGTGTGTGTGTGTGTGTGTGTGTGCCTCTGTCTTTCTGTCTATTGGTAAATCTGATAGCTTCATTATGAGGGAGATTTGCAAAGACAGAGCGCAGCTCATGTAAAGTGCCACCAGCAAGCCAGGAGAAACCTGAGGCAAAGGTGGCAAGCTGAACATTGCAAATGGACAACACTGATAGATCTAAACAAGTGGACTCCCTGTATCAGCCTATACGATAAGTCATTTAAGTAATAACTAGGCCTGTCTCTCACTTACATGCAGATAAATGCAGTTCACACACATACAATCATAAACATTGTCCCTTCACACACACACGTGGCATACAGGAGAGTACCTATCATTAAGCCAGGCCTCTCTTTTTTTTTTTTACCCTTTAATTCTGCAGATAAACAGACTTTTCTCTGATCCTGTCAGTCCGTGTTATCTGCAAGGCCGGTCAGCCGGTCCGCTACTGTGGAGCAAATTAGGCCCTTAAATGTCAAAATTGCTACACTTTATTAAGTTAATTAGAGGCTGAGTGTACGTGGAGCCAGGGAGGAAAAACACAGACAGACAGAATGACAAACACTGAGAAGCAGTGACGGCCACTGGCAAGTACAGCACAACGCACAGGAGGTAATCGCAGAAGTTTAAACAGTTTAGACATATGGCATGCATGCAGGTACTGTATACTGCACACATAAATTCATAGTTATTATATAGAGTATTTGTGAAATGAAGCAGATCATCACACACATCAGCCAAGACAGCGTAACCAATTACATTATTACAGCAGTGAAAAATGAAACGCTGAAAGTGTCTGTGCACCGTAAGTGAAAATGTAATGTGCAAGATTTTGGCTTACAGCTACAGAACACCACAGTATATAAACAATACATGTGCAGCATGTCAGCCGAGTTAAAGCTGGAGAATATTTTACATCTAAGAACATTTTGGCTACACTCTGCAGTGTTTAAACAGCTGGAGCACAGTTGTTTCAATTAGTAGATCAAATGATTAATTGATGGCACGGCACCTCCGAGAGACATTGTTAAGCCTCGTGTTTTGCTAACACTGGCGTTACATTCCTTAATGTTTAGCGTCCAGCAGTTGCAAAAACAAACAAACCTTTTTTTCTTTTTTTCCCCAGTCTTGTTGAACTTATTCAGCTCCAGAAACGTATGTTATGGTAACCCTCCAGTGGATTTTAACAGTTGATTAAAGTGACAGAATGGCTTCCACATTTAGTGTTATTACACATACAATCAATTGGCCTCATTCAATAATATGTGCGTAGAAAGAATTCACAGCTAGAAAAAGGTGCACGCACAAGATTACAGTGTCATTTATGAAACATGCGCTGTTACCGCCATACACACGCTAGTGAATCAGAGTCAGTTCTAAACTGATTAACTGTGTGCTTCGCTATCTTCAGTCTAAATATGACATCCTATCCACTTAGACACGGCTGTTGTGTTAGGTATGATTCTGGGACTGAATACATAGAATAAAAGGAATGAATGCAGTACAGAGATGCTTTCCATATCACATTTCATTCCACTATCAACACCATCATGACTTAACACCAAGTGTACCATCACGCTCTTCTTCCACAAATGAAGATTTCGGTCTTCTTCTCTCTGAACCTGTTCGAGCGCCCTTAAAATGAAAAAAAAATCTGCATTTCTTTTAAACCTTCCCACCATCTCGACACTTGAAAGCAAACCGCTGATCAATGTTTTGCAGACTGTACTAATCGATTAGGAGTGAACAGAGGGAGACGGCTCTAATGGCTGTTCCTGACTTGAACAGGCCTTCCCCATATGAGAGCAATTGTTCATTACAGGGCTATTTCATGGTGTTCGTCACTTTGCAAGCTTCTGTCTTTCATTCAGCAGTGCGTTGGATGGAGGAATGGCCCCGGGATATATTGTCTGCTCAGAGCTTGAATGTTGTCATGCTAGTTCCCAGTGATTTGCCTGGTGCGATTCAGGACTTTGAAAAATGGGAAATGTGTTTCGCAGACTTGGGAGAAAGGGCTGAATGTGATATCAGTGTTACCCAGTGCAGGATGTTAAGAAAAGTCTGTGGGAGAATGGAGTCGTGTTTCAGTTCAATCGGAATCTGAAGTAATGTTTTAGTACTTATGGCGGCTTTAATGTTTTATTGCAATCAGCCTAACATCCAGGTTTTGGAATACTTTTGAACGTTCTTCGGGAACAATATGCAGTTCACGTGGCTTAGACCGAGTTTTCTATTGTTCACATGCAACACGGTATGCGTTTGTTATGAAATACGCATGTCACAGCAGTGTTACTCCACGCAGGCCGAAAGCAATAAGTCATGGACAGGTTCTTGACTGTTGCTCTGAGTTGAATTATTTACCCTACATTTCAACAATATGTAAAGTACCCAAAGCATCTCAATTGAAATCTGCCTGCAACACAGCTCAGTGATTCTCTCCATACTAAACAGAGACCTCTGGGCATGACAGCAGCCATACATTATTTCTACCACACACATTCATAGCCCATACATCCACAGAGCACACGCGCGCACACACACACACACACACACACACACACACACACACACACACACACACACACACACACACACACACTGCACATAGCTCCACATATAACCTCTGATGCATTATTTCTCTAGCCTTCAGTGCGAGAGTCACAGGTGAGTCCTGGTTGCTTTCATCATAGTCTGGCTGTCCGGCTGGCTGGAGTCTCATCTGTCCCTGGGTTGAAATTGCCAATAAAGAGGGCCTCATATAGATCACCCCCAACGGGTGCAGGCGACCTGTCATGCAGCCCATGATTCCTAGCTCTCAGAGCGGGGAAGAGGGACAAATAACCCTCTGAATCTCCCTATATCTATCTCCCCTCCCCACCCCCCGCCCCTCCTAGTCTTCTTATTCAGGCACGCACACACACACACACACACACACACACACACACGTCCTTCCACCCCTCTTCAGCAGGCCATAAAGTGCCGCACGAAAGGGATATAGTGGACACAGTCATAGGAGAGACAAGTGCCGGCCTGAGCTTTCACTTTCCCGCTCCAGAGGCAGTGAATCAAACTAATGGGTTAAAGACATGAAGACAGATGAGCGGGGAGGATTAGGAGCCTGGCCGAGGTTTCCCAAATGCTCTCTCGCACGCCTGTGATTCTTAAACATTTCAAACTTTGCAATGAAATAGATGGAGTTTCATTTTAACCTTTCTGGAAATGGCAAAGAGAAGGATCATTAATGTGCCCCTGAGTCAAGCACTTTTACAAAATGCGCCGCCGGACACCAAACCCGAGCTCGTTCCTCGTCTGATATTGTGGAAGACGGTGCCAAGTTGTAAAAAGACACATTTTTTTTACTTTAAAAATAACACCATAACGTTATATGTACAATTAGAATAAATAAAATGTGGCAAGCATGGTTTTCAGTATGGTTTCAGTATACTTGAAGATAAAGTTACAGTGATTTTCCTATCTGTTAGCCATTATCATCTCTTTTTAATAGTTGCTTCTTTTTTTAAATTCCAGATAAAAAGTACATTTTTTCACAGGCAGGATCTCAGTTCAGATGAAACTGGACTGTGAGCAGAGATGGACTTTGGGATTTTTCAAAGACCCACAGTGCTCCCTGCTGGTGGAGGACAGAACAGCTGCTCTGACAGCAGCTTCGGCCAGATTCCAACATGCGTGCGCCTGCCTTAACCTCACGTGAGCTACATGACTTAAAAAACCTCTAACAACATGGGAGTCTCCCTCATCAACCTCCTGGCCACAGCAAGAGCATCAGTTTTTCCTCCCAAGATTTTATCTGAATCATGGATGAGAGACACTTAAAGTAATCATGAGACACAGAGAGAGAGAGAGAGAGAGAGAGAGGGATGGAGAGAAACCTGCATGGCCAGTGGGCAACTTCAATAAAAGACTATCTGACTTTTCAGAAGCTATAATAATCAAGATCCTCCCACCGAGGTTGTTTGTCTGAGGGGGACACGGACGGCTATGGAGGAGGAAATTCAGAGCGGTAATTAATACTCCTAAGTGACTGCTGCTGGATGGAAGGCAGGGACGGGGTTTGTTGTTACTGTGAGCTGGTACTGTGACTCCCAGCATGTCCCACAGCTTTGTGGGTTGGCATGTACACAGAGGAGAAGGAAATGGAGAAAGTGCCTTTATTACTCGTTTGTTTGTCTGCAGGGCCCTTTTCTGATCTGGTCTCAAATGCCCTCCATCTGCACACGCATACACACACACACACACACACACACACACACACACACACACACATACCACGCAGCCTTCCAATGCTAATCTCGTGTCACAAATGTTAAGAGAAAGACATGAAATGCCACAAAAATGTCATCACTCTACCCCTGTCACTGGCTCATACAGCCATCCCCCCCCCCTTGTAAACATATTCGAACATACACTCATTTGCATGTGTGTGTGTGCCTGTGTGTGATGGAGTGTGGGACCAGCTTGTTGTTTGTAGCCTTTGGGTGCCTGCTCTGCATGGAGCAGCAGGGTGGTTCCTATAATCCCATCACCGTTGTCGTCATGAAGGACCAAAGGCCGCGCCTGGAGGTGCGACATTTCTGGCATCCTCTGACTCTCCTTCACTACCAGAGCCAGCAGCTCCCGAGCCAAGCGACACACTGTGCAGAAGACCGCAAGTCATATACTAACTGAAAGCGACTTACTGTATAGTGGGTCTGGCTTGGAAATGAATGAAAGAACATGCGTCTTGGAGACGATGTTTAGGTTTTGAAACAGAATATTTTGAAATCCCTTTTAATCAGTTTATTCAATTATATATTTTTTTAATTTTTTCTCTTAGTACTTATAGATTAACCTATATGAAGATTTGCTGCTTTTATCTTTTTTTTATCGTGGCAACAAAAACATTTTCTTTGAGGTTTGTTTCTTTTGGTTGGACAAAACAAGAAATTTAAAGAACTTTTTAGGTAGCTGCTTTACTACAAATAATAATAATAATAATAATAATAATAATAAAAAGATTATTTCCAGAAATAATTTTTAGTTGATTTTACTAAACCTTTTCCTCTTTGGAAGAGAAAATCTTGATTAAAATAAAAAAATAAAATTAAAAAACCATAAACAATTATTTCTCTTTGCCACATCTTTTGACAGAGAAAAAAAATCCTTAAATAAAACCCGACAGGAGCTGTGGATACAGGCAGCATGCTGACTCCCATGCATCTGTCTGTCTTCATCTCACAGCTCCTCAGCCTTCTCCCAAACTGTCACCCAGCCGCCTGGCGCCTGTCCCCATGTTCACTCTACAGTGGAGATCCGACCTAGCACCAATATGCAATTTCACCAATCTGTGCTGACAGCATTCATGTCGACTACTCGCAACCAAACTCCCCCCCCTATTCTTCAGCAAGCATCTGTGTGGTTAAAATACAGTCAAAGAGCTTTCACAGGTCATGAAAGGTAGCAGAGGAGACAGGCCCCGCATCCAGCCAGACAAATCAGCATAACAGCATATTGTAGACTAAAGACTACGCAGAGGGGGGATACATGTACCAGGACTGAGGCTGCGTTTATGGCTATGCCAGCCCAGAGAAGCCCCACGGCACTATCCGTGACCCCTCCCCACTGTAGGTTTCCTTACTAATGTGACCCCAGATTGTGTATCACAATCGGCAGGAGAAAACTCCCACAGGCTACAGTTAGTCCTAAGCACTAGGGATCGCTGTCCTCAGCCCGCCTGGGTACAGACAGAATGTGGCAGCTTCGAGGCATTTAGTTAAAGGAGATGCACTTTAATGCTGCGGGCATGCATTTATGGAAGCCCCACTATGGTGAAAGCGTATGACGTGCTGCAGCCAATAAACAAATGGCAAAAAAAAAAAAAATTTTAAATGAAAGGTTTGAGAATTAGGCTTACCTTGTTTCACGGCATCTAATCATTTGTGATAGTCTGCGTACTCATTCTTATAATTAATTTGTTTTCTGGGACAGCTTTTTCTCAGCAAATTGGGTTTAAAAATATCATCTGTTCGTCTATATTAAGCGCACGCAGTGAAAAGGAACATTGTGAATACACTGGATGTGCGAGGCAATAAACATCAGTGAAAGTAGCTCACGTGAAGCACAGCTGCTGCCACATGAGAATCAAAAGGCCTTTGATATCAAAAAATTAAACCACTATGTTAGACTATAGTATGCACTTCTCTCAATATGAGCTTGACCTGCACTACTGATGCGATATGTGAATTTGATGCCCTTATATGCTTTTGCCAGAAGAAGTTTAGTCCATGAAGTCCGTGAATTTGAGCAGTTGCATTCACCGTCCCCTTTGATTAAGTCGGTGATTTCACCCTGTGCTCCTTTAATTATTGTACAGAAAGGCTTGATGCTCATTAAACCATAGGTCACATGTAACAATGCTTTGCATAAGTACAGATCTGATGTGCAGTTTATTGATGATTTTTGCATTGTTGTTGTCTGCATGTTTACAGCATTTCAGGAGCGACTGCACCTCTTTTAATTGCTGCAGTTAATTAATAGCAAGTAAAGCGTATGAATACTTCCACTACTGCACAAATCTGACCAGCTGCTGCCACTAAATGTAGCCCCAGATAAAAGCAGACAGAGCTGGTTTCAGTTCAAAGTCGCAGCCTTATTGCAGTATGATTAAAGTTCGGGGGGGGGGTGATTTGTATTGCTAGTTGACGATGCGACCTTAAGTCTTGTCATCCAGGTGAGTTTTTACAACGAGGATCTGCTTGGAAAGAAATGAAAGTTTGTAGTGTGGCACCTCAGCATAGCTGTCACTCTCACTAAGCACACGAGTACATACTTACATACACACACACTCACACACATACAGAGACACACCTGCACAGTGCATAGTTAGTAAGTCTACTTTTGACTGACGGGTGACATTTCATTATGGGTAAATCATTGGAGCACAGTATATATCCAAAAAGACACGCTGCACACAATGTCACATCCAGGACACACTACACAGGCAGACAGGCAGGACGGGAAAACTTTGCTGCAGGACTTCAGACTGAAACTCCAGACCTCCCTCTGTCATTTTTGATTCCCTTTGACCACAAACACTCACAAGAGAAGTTTTAGTGATAACATGCATGCAGCTAAGAACAGACAGAAGCCTCATTTTTGATTAGTTCAGCCCACATTGATGGTGGGTGGGTGGGTGGGGGGTTGAGCCCACCAAGGGAATGCTGGGATACACAAATATAAACTGTGCTTGTATTAAACCCAAATGACACCGAACAGCCACATGCTGATCTCTTTACAGAGAAATGTGCATAATAAGCATTCAAAATCTGTAAGTAAAGGGGTAGATTTTTGGTACCAGCGTTGTGGTTTCAGTGTGCACTCTGTTGGTAGTCTGAGTGGTATTGATCATATTGTCTACTGACCAGTCAGACAGCTATTTTAAATAGCTTTAAAATGGTATTTTTGCACCAACAAGGTGGCTCCCAAAGAGCTATTACCTGAAAATGTTGCATATCTCAGAATGGTGTGCAGTGTGTCGAGGGCAAAAGAAGAAGTTGCGGGCCTAAAAAAAAAGACCAAACCAAAAAAGTTTTGGTTCAATTTGAGGTCAGGGGTTCTGCCAATGTAGTAAAAACATACCTGGATAGGAAAACACACAATGGGACACTATCAGTCATTTACAAATGTTTCAGTTAATCACAGCACCTATTTCCCATTTTCCTAGTAAAGAAATTAAGAGACTGGTACTGTAGGTTGCCAGAATAGCTGCAGTCTGCCTGGGCTAGGACACAGGACCTCTAGGTGTGTACTATGGTGCTTGGCGCTAAGACACTGGCATTCCTTTATCTCCTGTGTGTTGCAGGGTGGGGTCACCACAAATCATGCTTGTATCATCCCATCCCATGAACGCTTGATTTGGACTAGAATCTGGGGAGTTCAGAGGCCTGCCCAATGCTTTGTGCTCTTTGTCATGTTCGCTGAGCTGATTCTTAGCAATTTTTTTGCAGTCTGGATGGTGGGCTCTCCTCCACCCATGGCAGCAATGCTGATTTTGGAAATGTGGGAAAGTAACAGCCACATGATACCCAGACCCAATTTTTTTTTCCCGGCAGAACAAAGCTGCAAAGCTAACCTGGTCCTCACATTTTTTGTTTGCTTTTTGGTTTCGCTTTTTTAGTTTCCATCCGATGCAACATCCACAATAAAACCTGATAAAATTAATATGTGCGTAAGAATAAGTTTTATTGTCACCAGCAATACAAATTATATGATGTATTTGGAGATTATTGTATTTTTATTGAAATAGTTTCATACTAAATTTCAGTGAGATTTCATACTAAGACCAAACACCAGAGTTAACTGGCCACTGGTAAAAAATAATATAGTGGTATCTGTATTTCACTGTTTCTCCTTGTTAAGACTGACACCAGGGTTTTAAGAAATATGGGTCTTGTTTTAAACTACCTGATAAGCAGCGCTAAAAGAGTTGCAACCCATTGCATAGAGGAGCATAAAGTGGCGAGCCTCCAAAGCTGACCTCAGGCATGCCTTTATACACACCTCATCAGGTGTAGTCAATCAGCAATTAACCAAGGCACCACCTGAAAATTAACTCGCTTCCACGGCAAAGAGAGTAGAGGGTTGCAGAGGGGTGAAACACTCACATAGGCTGGCTTCATCGGACAAGCTCTGATGCAATACAATGAAAGAGAATCATATACCATGTTTTCATTGGTTAAACCTTCAGTCAGTCACGCACGAGTGGGTGGGATTTGTGACTTTCACCCAATCACATCATTTGCGCACTACATCGCCCGTGCAACGGTCACAAACATGGCGTTGCGGGAGCTATCGTCGCTGGAGAAATACCTGGGACAAAAAAAGGCAAACAAGTACAGTACACAGGGGAATAAAAAGGTGATATGACGGTTCTTTACTGTGTCATCTACTGCTGGCGTTAAAGTCCCCATTTTATTTGAAAGGAGGCTTCTGAGCTGTTGTAACCGGGACACGTAGCTATAGCAGGGGGTGCTAACAGGCTAAGCATGTGTGTCGGAAATAAAGCTGTCCCTGCAGTGCATCTGCATCGGACTGAGTTTCTCCGCTACCCCGGTATTTCCATGCAGAGAGGTATGTTTGCCAGCTGTCTTATTACGACAGGTCAGTATAGTGAATAGCATGGAGCTTTCATGGTTGTGGCCCCATGCTTTGTGCGTGGCCATCCATTGAAACTAACGAGGGGAGGAGTTAAGCTGTCGGTGCCATGGGATGGACAGAGCGGCTGTACTCTAGTAGTCAAGTATTGCCAATCTGCCTTATACATGGTAAAAGGGACACTAAAGGCAAATGAGAGATTGTGATAATTTCTTATACCCAACAAATTAAAAAATGCCTTTAGTCTGCAAAATAAAGTGCTTAAAATACCATTTTATATTCTTACAGTGATTGTTCAGGGTGAGATGCATTGAGTCTCAAATCATTATCTTTTATTCACGCATTTTGCTTCCTGCTGCAACCTTTTGTCCTGTTTTTATTTTATTTTTTTAAATCCCCCTTTTTAATATTTCAGTGAGCTTATTTGTTTATTGGTTTGACTGGAGGGTTAGACTGGAGGGATGTTTTCAAATGGAGCTGCTGGATATTTGAATTTCCCTTTGAGGATCTGTCTATCTATGTATGTATCTATCTATGTATGTATGTATGTGTCCAAAACAGCAGTAAATCATATTGTTGTAGAAGTGGAGAAAGCAAATTGCCCCCACTGATAACTGCTTCGGTTTCACTCCCTTCCTCACTTTAACTTACTGGAATTAACTGGTTTAAAAGGATCAAATGACCACAGTGGGTGTCTGCAGACTTTCTGTAGCATTAATCACCTAACAAGCCACTGTTAAATAAGTAATCATAATAATAAACTTTTTAACATCATTAAAGCAAGACAGCTCAGACATACACATTGATAATGCGTACATTTATTTGGGAGATTTTGCTGTCATTGGAAATGAAATGTGTTCTTTAAAAAGACAGCAAGTGTTGGCGTCTGCATTGAAAGTTGATGCATTGAAATGATTGTAACTACCACTCACTGTCGCTCCTCACCCTGCAGGTACCTGTGCTACAGAATAATAATGGTCCACCGCTGGTGGGGTTGGTGACCATCGCCTGTCACCTGGTGAAAGAGGCCAAGCGCCCAGAGCTGCTGGGTGACACTGCAGAGAGCAGAGCAGTGGTGCAGCAGTGGCTCGAGTACAGAGTGACGAAGCTCGACAGCTGCACAAAGGAAGACATCAAGACCGTCCTGAAGGTAAAAGAGCTGATTTTCAAGGAAATCTTTGAAATCCTTTCCTTTTCATTGAAACTGCGTTTCTGGACTTCAAATTGTACTTAAAAATGAGTTACTATTATCCCAGATTTTATTCCTAATGTTTCTAAACATGCTCAGAATCAAGTTTTATTTTCTTTGTGATAGTCAGTGCTTAAAATCATTCTCTATCTTTGAGAGTTTCTTTATCAGTTTCTTACACATTCACTTCCTCTGACCACCAGTTATGTCAAATGTGTGTGTTTGTTTGCCTTGTTAAGGCACAGGCGACAGGAATACGGACTGATGTATGGCCCTTCAGTGACATGGCCCCACGCGACAGAGCAAAATACTTTAATGTGCCTGACGCCAGTCAGCGTGAAACGGATCGTCAGCCGCTGGTCTGCTGGACGCCGGGCGCCTCTTGGCACCGTCCTGTCAGCGTGAAGTGTCCGTGCATTTGTGTATGTGCACACGCACTTCTCAGCGTGACACACTGTTGTGGCATGGCTGAGAAGTCATGCTGTGCGGCAGCATGTTATCTGGACAGGCCTCTTAAATATTTTAATGGTGCCACTTACAGAAGGAAGTCGCCCTGAGCAGCTCAGCACTGGTGCCCGGTGGCCCCCTGTCCTGTCCTGCTGCTTTAGCTGCGTCCTTAACGCTCTTCTTTCAAGCACACCAGTCATCTCCCATTAAATTATCCTCAGATAAAAGTGTCATCTGGAGGAGTTTTTAAATTTTCTCACCCCAGGAATCAAATAAGACATTTGTAGTTTCACAAGCTGAGACTTGTTTCCGAAGTAAACATCTTGTCACTCATGTAATATGATGACGAACAGGTCAGCCCAGGTTGGCCCTGAACCCAAAGACAGCTGAGTGTTGGCAAAAGTCTGTCACTCCACCTTAAACAAATCAGGCTAGTATTTAAAAACTTCCTGTTGCCACTTAGTTTGACTATTACCTTTTGTTACCATGCAAATGGTCTAGTATACAAATGATTACATCTGCTAAGTACTTTGTCTTTAGTGAGCAGAGCACAATCATTTTGTTTTTGACGAATCACTAAACTGTCAATGTAAACATCAGAACTCATTTTCACTTGATGGTTTTTCTTGAGTCCTTTGTAATGTGTTCAGATAGTACAATTTAAAGTACAAAGCCTCTCACTCAGTGCTCAGCCAGGATAGGCTTCAGCCCCCTCTGTGTCCATAGCTTAATAGGCAATTAACCCTTTAACAGCGGGCGATCATCGCTGATACACCTGTTACCTGCCCTTACTTGCCACGAACAGCTGGTTAACACCAAGCGTATCACCGCTGAGACGTATGATTATACGCACGTTTGTCCTATGGGAAAAGTTCAAGTGGTTTTTGAAAGCTGAGAAAATGCAGTTCACACCCAATATAGGATTATTATGGTAATTGTTGCTGCAAGTCTGCAAATGACGGCACTTTGGAAGTTCATGGGCCCGCCGGCGAGCCCATGGTAAATAAAGGGTTAAGAAAAATGGGTGAACAGAGTACTGAGAGAAGTATCGACAGCTACGATCGCCTGAAGGCCAGAGGAAAGTTTTATAAACTGGAGATCACTGCATCTGAATCCAAGAATGGTGGCAACAATAAAAAGTATCATGACAGCAGTTAACAGTGTCAGGGTATGTATGGAGAAATGTTTGTACGTAAGTAATAAAGAAAAATGCATTTTTCATTAATGTAGTGACATAGATACTTATGTATCCTTTTTTTAAAAAATTAACTTTCTTGTTTTTGCAGTGCTGTAATTGCTGCTACTGAGTTCAAAAGTACTATTGGGGGGGGGGCTGAATGCAATAACATTAATGCACAGTTAAGGCGGGGGCAGGTAGAAAAGAACCCAGGTTTGCGCTCCATGTGCTGGGTGCAGGGTAGCAGGAGAGCTGCCGCTCCTCTGATGCTCGACTAGGCTTCAGCCTGATGGCTGTAGGCTAAAGAAAAGCAAGGATCTGACTGTGGACGAGCAGGAAGTCTGCAGTCTTCATGCCTTGTTTGGCATCACCCACACTTCCCGCACAATAACTCCATTTGCCCCCAAGATGCTCTGTGTGTGTTTGGAGTTTTCCCTTCCCTTCGCACATTGTACAAGTGCTAAAGATGGTCCCTTCCCCAGGGACCAGCACTTCCATGCACGACTTTGCATGCACAGACACAGACTGAGGAGTACACAAAATGCTGCCCAAGTTTAAGACGGCTTCATTAGATTTGCAAGCGAGAGTTGTAGTCATTTGTTAGCGGAGTAAACAAATACCCCGTTTTGTATGGCATCTGTGCTAAATCGCCAGTCATGGGGAGAGATGACATACCCCCTCAGGTTACATATCATTCCTATCCACATAGCACAACACACAGACACACACGCAAGCCATGAATCAGACTCATGTACCTCACGCACCCACAGATATATAGGTTAATGAACCTGCTGATGTGCCCTCCTTAAGTCTGTAGTGTCCATCAAGACAGCAACATTTCATACTCCAACATCTCTTTTCTTAGGGATGCTTCATTAGTGATTCATATAATGTGTCCATCTGTCACATTAAGACAATTGTGTTTGCATTGAAATACTTACCATAATGCATAAATTATCATAAGAAATGACCTAATTTGCATATTGCATTATGTTTTGAAATTTCCTCTTTTAGGAACTCAACCTCTACCTGCAAGACAAGGTCTATCTGGCTGGGAACCAGTTCACCTTAGCTGATGTTTTTATGTACTATGGAATCCATCCCCTCATAGTAAGTCACCTGTTTCAGGCTCCCTGCACCCTCTGATATCACACTTTACTCCTAAGACTCAATGTTTCTACACATTTGTCAACTTAATGCGTTCTGGAATCTTCCCATTAATTTCCAGTCTTTACGATGTGCTTCTATAACACATTTAAATATTTTGAAACAACTAAACCTTTTAGAAAGTTTTAGATATCTTTAGTTTTTCAGAGTTGCTGGGGTGCATTCTCAATGGCAACTTTCATTCGCGTAATGTGTCTAATTACATTCTTACAACCATTTATCAAGGACTCCCATCCAGCCCAGCTTGCATGCTTTTCTCTCCTTATCAATGTACACTTCGGTCAAACCTCAACTTTAATAAGCAATTTGTCATTGCACATAACACACAATTAGACCAGTCACATGGCCAAAGGGCACCGAGGACAAGCTGGCAATGAGCACACGGATTATAAACAGATTCTCACTTCTCTTCAGATAAATAAAGTGATGTGGCATAAACTGATGTCTTTACCCTCAGACCAGGGACAAGTAAGTTTGCTACGCCTTACAGGATGAAAACAAGTGAGTTCATAAATGGGAAAGGCAGAATGAGATGGAGGGAGGGGGAGATCACATGTTCAGAGATGTCAGTTTTTGTGGCGGAGATGGAAGGTCCCCCCACCCACCCCCCGCCACCAGGCAGAGGAGCGTCACTTTGGTTTGCAATCAGTGTGGTTTTTAACCTCAGGGACAGGAGGTCAGCTAGTCTGACCCTTAACCACAGCCTGTGCTGATGTTCAATTCATGGAAAACAACATTAAACCTGACTGATGCTAGAATGGTTGTAGGCTGGATTGTCGTCTATTTTGGGAATTTCCATATTCCACTTAATTAGGTGATGAAAAACCGCCCGCCTAATTTTCCAAGGACAATTCAATGAACTCGTTTTCCACCTGCGTTGTGCAGCAAAGAAAACTATTTACACTTGCTGACACAAACCGGCCAGCAAAGGAAAGATTGTAAACCAGGTTGATAGTATTTACCACAGAGTTTATATTCTTTCATGCTGTTTCCATCATACACTACAGAAATCGGTTGTATTTTTTAAATAATTTGTTTCAGGTTGTGATGTCGGTTTAGTTGACTACAGAGCCAAATACATATTTTATATCACATATAGGTCCTATCTCAGTAAGAACACATCAAAAGAATATCTAAAAAAAAAAAAAGGTCTAGATAGAATAGATAAAAAAAAAAAAAATCTAATATTTCACCCAAAATAAGAGAAAGCTGTACTTAATTGTATTTCACCAGGAAGGCAAACTTGTGTGAATGAGAAACTACTTTGCGGATCGGCAGCACTCACCTAACATGTTCTTGATGGCAGGAGAAACACAGCTCAAGCACAGGGAAATACACTGCTTTACACTTCTAATGGTCATAGTTGATTGCTTTTGTTTGAATCTGTGCATTGTGTTTTTTAGGAAAGTCATAGATATTCTACCCTTTAATTATGTGAAACATTTTTTTACAGCTGCTCATTGTGCATGGATTTGCTAGTGTGAGCTTAACTTGCTTTCACAGAGCTGTTAAATTCTTTACCTTTATTGATCTTCTCTCTCCCAGGTGGACTTGGCCGTCCAGGACAGGGAGCAGTATGTGAATGTTACTCGTTGGTTCGACCACATCCAGCACTACCCCGGTGCCCGACACCACCTCCCTCCAGTAGTTGTGCTCAGGAACAGAATTTACACCAGCAGACACCACTGAGACCTGACCACCACCCTCAGCTTAGCCAGTCTCACTCATCACTATCCTGCTGTCCTTTGGGCTAGACCTGGACAACTCATGTCCTACGCAGACTGTGTCACATCTCCATCATAACCTCCATGCTGTCACACCGATCTTCTGCTTTCTGGATTGTTCTTCTCGCCTTGATGTTTTGTTCTAGTCACGAACCTGAACTCATGTCTTTGGTTATCTGGGTAGACAGGCGAAGCATTAAAAGGACAAAAGTTTTAGTATGCTAGCTACTATTAAGGGAATAATTGGTACTAAAAATGTAATCCAGCTCATATTCTTTCACACGTAGTTACCATTTTAATAAATGTATTGCCTGATTGAGTAGGCTTTTTGTTTTAACAAAGGGTTAGGAGGGTAAGAAAGAAGGGCGTCTCACTATAGCCCTTTAGTGCTTCAGTAAGGCTAACTCTATAAGGAGTCTGGCACCTTAATGCTTCTTCAGTGATAAAGGGAGTGATGATTTGAGACAGCTACTTTGTTTTGTTGTGTTTTTGACTTTGGGAAGTCTTGTAGGGTTTCTGTGGGTTACAGTAAAGTGCTGCTAGCTTGGCAAAAAGGTGTTTCTATTTATGAATGAGTATTTGTTTAATCAGAGCCTTGAACATGTGATAAGTATTAGAGTTTCAAAAAAGATTTAAGATGTTACTTAACTGGAAGCACGTTGTGTCCTTGGGGAAATGCCGCTTCCTCCATTCAACCTCGGCACTTTCCCTCATAGTTTGTTCCATTTTATGATGCTGCATGTTCCACAGTATTACCTTTTTCCTGTCCCATAGTATCTGATACTATTTTGTTAGGAATTAGTTTTTCACATGCGTTGAATGGACAGTTTAGTTTCTGTGTGTTTGTGTGCGTGTTTTTGTTCTTTTCCTGATTACATCCCCGCTCCATGTTCCACTTCCTCACCACCAGCTGTGTGGGCAGCAGTGAGCAGTTGAGCGTCAGCCCCAGAGTCAGAGATCAGAGTGAGGCTCCAATCAGTCCCACTACCACCACTGTTGATGCTGCAGGCCAGAGAGAGGGCAGCGGGCTCACCAGCTGCCACACAGATCCAGCCAGCCAAGGCCAGAACCCAGGCCCCTGGGCGACAGTCAGCCACTGTGTGTCATTTCAACCCTCACGCTCCCATGGGGCTACTGAAGAGAGAAGGACGAAGGGAGGCAGAGAGTGAGCGAGGAAGGAAGGGAGAGAGGCCACACAGAGAAAAAGAGCACCCAGAGGCAGAGGGATCTTTTTGTGACATGTGAACAATAATCAGTGCCTCCGAAAGCCTTACTGCTGCTGACTGGCTGTTTGCTGTTAGCACCATTTACAGGCCAAACCATGGCGCTGTTGGCCTAACCTGTGTATTTACCATCATGAAGGTATGATAAACGGGCAATCACTAAAGGAAAACAAGGTAGGGTTAGCAGAGTAACTCATAAGAACTTCACCATTTTCATTGATTCCTATTATCACGTTTACCTACGTGATGGGACTGACGACTTCATGAAGTATTCAGTATCTTTACAATTCTCTATTTAAATGTTGACATTTCAGTCATGTTTTTTTAATTCCCTCCTGCCGGCATGTCCAGCGTATCGCCTGTTGCTTAAAGCTCGGTGGTTTGTTATCCGGTGTAACCACAACGCTCACCCTGTGCCAATAAATCAAAGGGATCCGCAGCTCATGACCCCTGACTTCTTACCGAGTGTCTGCGTATTCTCCATGAATTTGTTTTGCACAGTCAGAAGACAGAGCTATTGTTCACTGAAGTTCTGTAAGACTGCATGCTGTGTGTTTGTGGCAAGTGTTATAAAAGTAGATGTGAAGGATATAAACAGCTTGCAGTCATCTGAGTGAGCCTTGTGACTAGTTGGAGCATTTTTATGGTGTTCTCTACCATTAAAGAAGCTTTTGTCCTCCCGGTTATGTTAACATTAGATCGGAATGCAGACTCGAATGCGCAGCATCTGACAGTTTGACTAACTTCTGAAGTATTAAAAATAAATATAAAAAAAACTTGTGCCTTGTGAAGTTGCAGCTGTGTAAATCTAGAATTATGTCTGTGATGTTTCCATAGTTACAAACTTTGCAACAGTAAAGTAGTTTTATTGTTGCAAGACATAAAGGAAACACCTTCCAACCAGACAGCTCGCTTTTGAAATGATTATTTATTACCACAGAATACAGTTGGATACAGAGGCTCCGGGTTCATCACCTGCAAATATAATACACGGAAATTGGGGAGTGATGAGTGAGCACACCTGTGGAGTCTACAGGTGGTTGAACCCAAACTGTGAGACGAGCATTTGCATTTTTCTTTGAAAGCTCAAAACAGAAACTTGTTGCTCAAGCAAGCTGAAGTCGTACAAGTACAATTAACTTTACACTAACACTTGCTCGCTGACAGCTGGCGCACACAAGTTGTTTATCTGTTTGATCATTAAATTTAACTGAGACACACCAGCTGTAGTTAACATGATGAATGAACAGCATTGATTACACAGTAATATAGAAATCAAATTTACAAAAAAAAAAAAGGACAGTAAATAAGAATAATAAAAGTGACAGCAAATCCACTCAAGATAATTAAAGGGAAACATTTTTTACTAACAGCGTTTTCATGTAATGAGTTAACATTGTTTGATGTCGTTAGCTGAACGCGTGAAAGTGACTGCGATTTAAAAACAGTGTTCGATCATTTTCCCACTTTGTTTCAATTTATCCCAAGAGATATATTTTTTTAAAGTGCTTACTTGATGTGACACTGCTGATGAGTCAGTCACTTTAAAACTATGCTGCTTTTTTTTCCGCGCTCTTTGCTGATGCTGCTGGCAGAATCTCAAAATGCTCTCGCAGTGAGGTCTCTCTCAGTCGGGTTCCTCGCTGATCAAAGCCAGACGCAGCGCGGAGGCCACAGCAGGTACACGGGACACAAGCACCAATTAGGGACGACCTTCATGCTGACTTATGAAGGCGAAAGAAGGAACACACGGCAGGGGTGGCCCTCCACTGTGGCCCCAGATTGAAATGCTCAGTAGCTTTCTGCTATACCAACTCTCCCTCCTGACTCCCCTGCAGGTCAATAATGGTGAAATATAATTTTTTTCCTTGAGAGGGATGGGTCAGAGGTCAATAAGGTAGGGTAATCATCAGAATATATACATGACTTCATCTTTTGTCAGGGAATGGGCCTGTTACCATAGCATAAAAGGACCAAGGGTGGGAAAATAAATTGTTGAAAAAATGTAACATTTTGGTTGGGTTACTAGGAAACAGGATTACAAGCTCACCTGAAAGGTTTGGTTCATCTATCCACACAGTTTCTGGTACCCACTCCTACAAATCAGACTTCAGCAGGATGCACTCAACAGTGACTACACAGATGTAATATATCCACACAGGAAGCACAACCACAAAGTGAAAGTACAGCCCCAACAATAACCATAATCCCAGTCATCCAGAATTATTGTTAGATATGATATAAAGGCCAATTTATTATATCATTAAACAGACTTCTGGCCTACCTCAGGAAATTACCTGAGCGCTTCAAAAATGAACACTGGAGGAAAAGGAGGACGAGAAATCACCTTGTTCACTGCGTAAGTGCCTTGAAATTCCCATCATAAGCTCATGACATGGGCTGCAACTAAGATTGCATTTTAAAAGCTTGGGAGTTGGTTTTGCGCAGGTATCTTGGAAGGCCCTGTGAACGTGCAACATCAAAGCCTAAGACTCTTGTTGCATGCCATCATCATCTGTCACCCCTACCCAGTGTTTTCTGCAACCTTCTGCTGTCCGGTGTTAAATAAAGCTGACGGCAGAAGGGCTCGCAAACCGATGATTCTCCGTCCTCTCCAGGCTCCAGAAGCTGCAGTATTATATCATTCACGTGTCTCTGTTTTCACTTCATAATGAGGGGAGAGAGTCAAGCGTTTAGGTTTTACCTGTGTCACATCATGCCTCATCTCCCCAACACCTTTGTCAGCTCAACTTTACCAACCGTATTAGATGGACACCACACCCCCACCCGCCTTCCCCACTCCACCTACACAACAGCAAATAGCCACCCTTCATTAATTCTTATTAACAAAATCAGAGTGAGGGAACGGGATTGGCCACGACATCTGCTAAGAACGGGGGCCCTGCCATCTCTCGCTGACTGATTCGGTGGAACAATCAACACTGTGTGGTGGTGAGGGGAGCGTTAGCATGTAGTAAGCTCTTTTGACAGGATTTATCGACCACGCTTCATCGTGCTCTTACGCGCTGTGACAGTTGTACCATGCGCCTATAAAGATGGCATCTGATTGTCTATTGCAATTACACGAGTGCAGGAGCAAGGATGCAAGTATGAAGGACGCAAAGGGACAAGAAGGGGGGCATGTGTTTCTCACAACATGCTCTTCACTAAACTTAATCCTGTAGACATAAAGAAGAGAAATGTGTCTTTGCCTTTGAAGGTGTGGGGATGCAAGTGCTCACATTGGGTATTCGCATAAATGCCGCTGTCGAGAAAACCCAAGGCTATAAATAATGGGCTATAAATGTGCTTTTTAATTGCTGTAAAGTTGGGCATTTAAACATGGGATCCTTTGGAGATTGACTCCCTTTTGGAGCCTGTCTCACCTTGAGGAGCTGCAGTTTTTTGCCATTTCTGTATTAACTTTTTCAGCTTTTTTTCAGCTTCCCTCTTTCATACTCAGATACTGAATTAGAGGCAAAACTTTGGTGTCCTCCTTTTCAAACTGTTTAGGTAATTTACACCATATTACCAAAAGTATCCTCTCACCCATCCAAATCAATGAATTCAGGGGTTCCAATCATTTCGACGGCCACAGGTGTATAAAACCAAGCACCTACTCCGAGCCAGGCCCTCTCATCCAACATCAGTGTCTGACCTCACAAATGCACTTCTGGAAGAATGGTCAAATATTCCTTCCCATAAACAAAGCCATAAACCTTGTGGAAAGCCTTCCCAGAAGAGCTGAAGCTGTTATAGCTGCAAATGGTGGGCCGACAACATATTAAACCCTATGGATTAGGAATGGGATGTCACTCAAGTTCATATGCGTGTGAAGACAGACGAGCAAATATTTTTGGCAATATAGTGTATGAGTCTGGAGTTAAATGAATGTAAACTGGGGCAGTGGGGGGTTGGAGCCTAGTACAGTTATTTTAGGGCGAGAGGCGGGGTACCAGTCTGTTGCAGGGCTAACACAGAGAGACAGACAGCCACTCTTTTAACATTCACACCTATGGGCAATTTAGAATCACCAATTAACCTAACCCCACTAACCGCATGTCTCTGGACTGTGGGAGGAAGCCGGAGTACCCAGAGAAAACCCACACAGACACGGGGAGAACATGCAAACCCCACACAGAAAAAGACCCTGGACCTTCTCGCTGAGGCAGCAGCGATAACCACCGCACCAGCGTGCTGGTGGTCATAGTTTAACAAATAAAACAAAAGAGGAAAAGACCTACAGTTCTTCCGGTGGGCCTATAGATGCGCGCCTATTTTGATCTCCTGTATTACCACCATCTGTGGAATTAATGATATTTTAACAACATGTGTTTGATTGTTTAACTCAAATGGTTTTATACAACTATCAGCAAATACCATCCATCCCATTGTGAACTCCTTGTGTTCTCTCTTTATCTCTCTCTCTTCTCATTTCTCGTAGGATGCAGCCTAACCTTGGATTACATAAGGATCCCAGGTGTGCAGGAAGACCAGAGTTTTACGAGATGCAACCACTCAGCTCATCAATCAGAGAAATGGGTGGCTGATTCGGCACGTAGGTGCTAAACTACATATGTGTGACCCCGGGGCAAGGAGATTGCACAAGACTGCACCTTAAGTCTTTCCTCTTTCTCTGGCACACACACACACACACACACACACGACTCTTCTCAGAGAGCCGCCTCGATTATGCATCATCCTTTCTGCTGATCTACCTCAGGTGCAGAGGCTTAAGTGCGTGTGTGTGTGTGTGTGTGTGTGTGTGTGTGTGTGTGTGTGTGTTCGTGCACCCTTTCTTGGGGTTATAGTTTATGCTCCGGGGGCTTGACCCATTCAGCTGAACAAGACCAGAAAATGGGTTTGTAGCAGCAGTTGAGAAATATATATATAAAATATTCACCCTCTAATTCATATGGTTCCGTGGTTATGGTTCACATGGCCTCGGTTGATGCAAGGACTTCTCTTCTACCATGCCATCACATTGTGCAGCCTTGTAGTAATACTCTTCCTTTTATTCAAATGTTCCACAAATTAGCCATACATTTATCCCCTCCTCCTGCTGCAGCCAACCCACAGGTCATGCCACTTAACTTCAGCCAGCCCCCTGCTGTAATAAGTTCTGATAGGAAGCCTCCCGGGAAGCTGACTTCTCACTGAGAAGTGATACCAAAAGTAATTGCAGCTGAAACCCTGTGACAGGGGAGTGTGCTTTAAAAAAAAAATTGAGAGTGCAGCACAGAGAGGGTGGCAATTGAAATCAGCACAGGGGATGGCGGGGGGAGTCGGGACAGAGACCACTGCCCTCAGCCAATTCCTGTAATTTGACCTCCATGGGGAAAAAAAAACAGCAACAGTTTCCTAATTTGCATATTTCTTCAACTCATCTGCATACATCACCGTCTTTTTTTATTACAGCAGTTTGGATTTAATTTGAGATGATTAATTTATTTAAACCTGGAATTAATGCAGAGCCCTTTCTCTTCTATTTCTCATCTCATTTCACTAATAATTAACACAAAAAAATAAAACATTTCATAGAACATAAACAAGGTTTCATATCATTAACTCTGAATATGGGCGGTTACCTTAATGACCCCCCCCCTCAGTTTATTGTTCTTGTGTGAAAACCAGCTAGTTATTTTTAATGAGGACGGGGCTGAGGTGCCTGCTGGTTACAGCTGACACAGAGGAATGCTGCAAGAAACAAGCTGGCACATACTTTCACAATCAAAGCAAAAGATTTTTATTCCAAACACCGAGGAAAGTCCATCTGCAGACAATTTAAAACTGTACCAAAGTTCCAGTAATTTAAATGTAAACTCTCCATCCAGAATCACCGGTTTCCCCCTGGGCGGGGATTAATTCAAGAAGAAAAAGATTTCTCTTAAACATGCTGTGAGCTCCTCTGTTTCCATTTTAGAGATTAATCTAATCACCATTATTTGTCTAACTTCTTCCCTGGCTTTACGCCTCCACGTCTTCATCTGCACTGAAAAACAAACATCTCTGCACTTTTTATCTTTATATATATATATATATATATATATATATATATATATATATATATATATATATATATATATATATATATATATATATATATATATATATATATATATATATATATATATATACATATATATATACATATATATATATCACTCATTTTTGAAATTTAACTACTTTTTTATATTGAAAGATGAAAGAACAGTAGATTTCCCTTTTTCTTCTTCTTTTTCTTTTTTTAAAAAAAGAAAGAAAACAGAACAAATGGAGACATTGTGAATCTGCCTTGATAGAAAAAAATCCAGATGGGCAAATGATTAAGTATATTGAAAATGTTAAATGCCAGCAGCCTTGAGCAATATCTGTTTGGCACACGCAAGCAAAATAAACCTCTGTGGCTGATGATTAAGTCAAAGTGGAAGTAGGAAAAACTGCACTTCCTGAAAACGGCCACCTGAGTTAATCCTCATATAATTTATACTGTGCCCAGTGGTAGCTGGAATAGGCTCCGATCCCAGAACTGGATGAGCAGGTATGAAAATATGTGTTCACTTAAAAAGACCACCGCAGCACGCTCACAGATGCTGCCCGGTCAGTTCTCTGTGTATGGCTTTTTTTAGTGAGTCACATATATAACAGTAGTAGTACAAACTGTTTTACTATTGTTTACCTGCCACCATCTTGGATTGTGAAATCAGGGGTTGGTGAGGCTTCTCCGGCTTGAGTTGAGCTGGGGTATTCCACATGAAAATTCCAACTCAGAAGTTGGAATTTCCCACTTGAAGTGGAATTCAGCGCTAATTCGCAGGTATCTGTGAGAGGTACTGTAGTCACATATAGTCTGTGGGTGCAGCTTGCTAACCAGCCCAGCAAGTGTTAGCTGACAGCTCGCAACTTTACCCTCTTTTCGCTCGTGGCTCCAAAAAAAAAAAACACAAGATGGCAACTGTCACAATGCTGAACATGAGGCTTAAAAATGTGAGTCCAAAAAAGTAATGGGTGAACTCATGGGTGAAATAGGTTTGTTAGGCTAAGTCAACAACAGATAGTTATCAAGTCAAATGTCAACCAGCCCCCCCTTTCACAGAGCTCCAGAGAAACAATTGTTGGCCCTTTTTTTAAATTAAGTGTATATCAAATTCTCACAGGATGGTATTTAAACATGGATTTAAACATGGATGCACAGTATAATGGTATACATCATTATGAGCAGAATGACAGATCAGACAGCCAACAGTGCTTTAATTAATTTATCATAATTATGGACCAGGGACACAAACAGGCTTCTGTGTGTGTGTGTGTGTGTGTGTGTGTGTGTGTGTGTGTGTGTGTGTGTGTGTGTGTGTGTTAGGAGGGTGGCTTCACTGCTGATTGGTTTTATACTGGACTAAGGGCATGAAGCTGCAATCTGGCAGAGCCTGTCCCCAGCCAACACTGACTGACTGAGTCTACTCAGATGTCTGCCTTCCCTGCGCCTCGCTCGCACACACCAAAGTTCAGAGAGACGTACACATGAACCAGGACAGAGAAGCGAGGCTGCATCATTACAGTCATTACAACACAGAGAACGGCTGAAACGTGCAGGACGGGAAAGATGATGAGGAAGCAGCACTAACCCTTCAGTGAACCTGAATGATTTTGATTTTGATAAGTCTTAGACTTTATGGAGGCACGAGTGGATTCACAATCAGTGAGAGGAAAGCTTTATGAAGGATCTGCGGGGGGTTTCCCCCTCTTTGTCTTATAAAACTTAAACAGTTCAAAGAAAGAGGTTCACTGACAGAATATTTGCTACAGAGTTTTGGTATTTGTGTATCACACTGTCTGGGTGGAAATACTTTGCTTTTATTAGTGTATCTCACAAATAATAGCAGTTCTCATCATTGGCTTTAAATGCATGTCAAGAACCTTCAGCTCCAGGGTAGATTGAGTGTTCTAGGCATGCAGGCGTGTGTGTTTAACAGTGACAGGCATGGATAAGCAGAAGACAAACATATTGCTGAAAGGTTAAAGGCAAACTAATTTACCATTTTGAGGACTGAGCTTTTGAGGGATGCTTTTATTTTCTCCTGCTGTGTCCCATGAAATGAATTACAGCCCCACTGTAAAGTACAATAGCCAGTGGGCCTTGTTATCAATGTGAAGAGCCAGAGGCCTGAATTCACACCCTCAAATCCAAGCACTAGCTGCATGTCAAAATAAGGCAGTAAGCTCAAAGCTCGTTCAATAAAATAATCAGTTGAGTAGATGCGCATTTTTGATTGATTTAAAATGTCATGGAGACAATGCATGTCCGAAAAAAAAACACTTGAGTTCCTGTGTTTTGTGACCCAGAGGGACTGTTGCTGATTTGTGTGTGTTTTTGCAGTTTAAGTGCAGTTTTAAAGCATTTGATCTCAGAAACCCCAAAAAACACTCCTTGTTCAAGCTAAATTTAACAGCACATGACACACAGCTGATCACTGGCCTCTTTGAAAAAAACCCACAAACAAGGGGTGCGTGAAATCGACATTTGGACAGGAAAACACAAAATCATCTCTGTATCTCCTGATCCTCTAATATTGTGCGTCTGAGGTTAAAACACACACTCAGTGGACTATCTATCCATCTCTAGGATGCCGCAACATTTCACAACTTTAACCCAGCCAAAACCACTGGTCTTTGAAGTGAAATAATGATGATATTATCACACAGTTTCTCTCACACACACACACACACACACACGCACACGCACACACACACACACACACACACACACACACACACACACACACACACACACACACACACTCTGCCTTTGCCCCAGGGGTGTAGGTGGGAGGATGAGCCAGCAATGAAAGATGCTGTTGATGAGGCGGAGGGACTGGTGAGAGGGTAGAAGATGTGGGGCAGTGATGGAGTGCTGATAGTCAACAACAATAGACTCCATTGTGTAGCTTCAGGATGCCACAACCACGCAGACATGCAAACGCACAAATGCAGCAAATCTGTTTGTTTTTTTAAAACTTACATATGCATACACTATGACTACACGGAGAAATATGTATGTCCACACACACACACACACACACACACACACATACACACACACAGGTCATACCCAGAGGGAGGGAAACTTAACCATTTTTATGGCGCTTGCAGACTTCCCTTGTGACTTTCACAGTTGTCATGCTCCTTTTTACAGCTTTCATTCATCCACTAACCTAAGGGAGCATGTGATGATGCTTCACACACATAAACAGCGCCACAGTTAATGTACACAAATGCATAGGCACAAGTAAAGATCTGAGAGCCTTGCCAAGCGCTGACATGGTGTTAATGCGTTGTCTTATTTGTCGTAATGTAATTTCACACTCTGCTCTGCCATTGCAATACTAATGATTTGAGCTGTTACCAAATACGTGCTTCACGCTGTGACTAAATTTATTAATATTGACGTTATGGGGTGTGTTATAACAAGTTCTTTTTAATATATTAAAGGAGGGAGACCTTTTACAGCCTTACTCCAGTCTGTAGTACAAATGAAACCAGATTGATCTGATTAAAATCAGTTTTTATATGTCCAAAATGTATTAGTGAGGGTAAATAAAGGCAGATTTCAAACTACTACAGTCAAATAAGATCATGTCACAAGGCTTTTATTTTAAAAACTCCCCTCTGACACCACAGTCCTCAGTCCTTCGGTGACACGGGAGGAACACAAAAATGAAAACGTCCCCTCTCTCCACAGCGTCTCTATAGAACAGTTGAGTAGTTTATACAATTTTTTTTTTCATCGCCGTAGCCAGAAGTGCAGATATGCACCCCGCCACTTGGCTTTTGTGCTTTTTATAAGTGACACAGTGTGATAGACCCTGCCCGCAAACCCTCCATTACAATCATATTGGTATCCTCTCAACTTTGTTCCTATGGGGCACTGTCACTGTCAAGACTGGCTGAAGTTTAGTCAAAGACATTAAGAGAGCACCTCCAGGGACAAACATCAGCAGAGGGGAGAGCAGAAGAGAGGAATGCAATGCAGAACCACCTCAAAGCAGCAATCCATAACTTTCAGCATGTTCAAAGATGACTGAGTATCCAGCGCGGCATTTGTGAAGTTCCCTTTGCATGCCGCTCGTATGCAGTAAAAAATAAAACACAGCTAAATCATATATTTACTGAAATAATGCACATGGCACAGCATGCACACTAACCGCCATTCAAGTGACCTCCACATGCCCATTTCTGCACACATTTGTGCACTGACAGGGATGCTGCAGTCTTATCCAGCTCTCCTTTGCATAGCTGGAGATATTATGACTGCACTCTTTTAACCTATTGAAAATTCAGTGAGCCACAATGGGCCACAGACTGCTGAGAGTAAACCTGATTCCAAATGTCAACATAATCCATTTAGCAGGTGCTATTGGTGTTGGTGGAACACCTCAGTCCATGCTGCAAGCATTTTTTTTCATACTATACCAGCATTATTCATACAACATACAGCACTTTCTTTTGTTTTTTAAACATTTTCATTATGCCCACTAAAACATCCACCAGAAAGATCTGCTACACTGGATAAAAGTCTGAAGTTTTGGACTAAAACATGATCCTATGCTGAAAAGTGTTAATTTAAGCAGACTTTTCAAGCCTGAAGTAGTTTAGCCATCTCACACCCACACTCAAACAAACATAGAAGAGTGACAGCAACTCCCTCAAGGAGGGGTGCTGCCATCTCACGCCATGGTGGTCATCAGCGCTAAACTCCTGTCAGGTTCTCTAACACACACCCTTATTGTGCTGTCTCAGGGCAGGACAGCCTCTCCATAGGGGTTAAAATGTTGTCACACACACACTGGAGAGTAATGTTGTTGTTGGCAGCCCACATTTCTTTACTATTGTCCTTATGTCACATCACACACAGAGAACCTACTGCTATCAGTGGATCAGGATGGCAGAGACACTTTAGGCCCCTAAGAGCTTCACACTGGCTAAAACTTTATGTGAGCATTTTATTTATTTGTTAAGAGTTTTAGTTTCCAGGCAGCGCCCTGAAGAGATAAAGCAACCACTCAGCAGAGATTCTGATTTGCAAAAATGATAAAAAGCAGATCATAATAATTCATAAAAACAAGTTAATTTTGGAGCAGTCATACAAAAAAAAAAAAGAATTACTTTCTGTGACTACAATTTGCCCGGAAATCGGGAAAAAGGGGAAATTCCTGTGAAAGAAAAGCTCCATTTAAATCCAAGCTATATATTTATTAATCTCTAATTTAATAGTAGAATTTTTTTTTTCACCTTACATGAGGTGTGAAAAAATGCACGGTCATTACCACCAGGGGTTAGGGGCAAAACCACTGTGAGACTTTGCCCCACTCCAACATGTGACCTACTGAGGCCACCTGAAGTAAGGCGCCTGGGAAGGGATCTCAAGACAGAACTGTATGTGAATGATAGTTGGTGTCATAGGCCACCACCTCTGTTCGGTGATGGTCATTCAGAGTGGACATAGATGGCTTCTTTAACTCCCCTTTCAAGCCATCTGTCTTCCCAGTCCAAAATGTGAACATTGGCATCCTCGAAAGAGTGTTCTTCATTCTTTAGGTGCAGAAGTACAGGTCTCAGCTGTACTCAAGGTGACTCTTCTCTGTCGTGCCATGTGTTTGTTGAGTGGCTGTTTGGTTTCTCCAATGCAGAGGTCCGAGTACTCCTCACTGCACCTCACAGCATACACTATGTTGGTTATCTTGTGTTTGGGAGTTTTGTCCTTGGGATGAACCAAGGACAAAAACTTCCAATGGAATGGTGTGGGGGATATTTTCTTGGCACATTTTGGGTCCTTTGGTACCAACAGGCCATCCTTTAAATGCCACGATGTACATGAGTATTGTTGTTGAATAACACGCTCACAAAGCTCAAATTATCTGAACTGATCAAATCCTCTCAGAATGGCTTTGTTTTAATTGGGTTACATTATCTTAATTTTCTCATTTGTTTGTATAATCTTTAAATTAATGAATTCATTAATTGAAGATTCCCTAGGTGTGACATGACCATAGCACTTTTAGTTGGAAACATTGTTGTTTTGTATCTTTCATTGAGTCATATATGTCATGTCTTTTCTGTGTTTCGTGATTTGTTGTGTTTTTAGTGTGTGTGTTGTTCCCCTGAATTCAAGTTGCCGCGCTGCAAAGTGCATCAAGTTTTTCCACAGTAACGCAGTGATCTAATCTGGACTAATCTGATCCTTAAGGCTTTTCAATCAGGCCCCCTTTTTACACATTCAACAGTTGTTACAAATTTAGCTTTTTAAACAAGCTTTCTTCCATCCTTCCCCCACAATGTAAAGTTTCACAGAGGAAACATTTGCTGTTTTGTTGGATGTCATTTCTCTGTGTGTACCTGACAGCTGTCGAACAACTGGGACAGGAACAAATTTACAAAAAAAAAAAATCTTGGTGGAAATTCCTTTCCACTCAAACATGGTACATCTCTCCCAGGTGACTGCTTAGCACTGGCAGTAATTGAAAACTCGCCTCTGGCACGGCATGTGTGTGTGTGTGCGCACGCGCGCGTGTTTCTGCAAATCATGGGGCAT
Source organism: Pterophyllum scalare (assembly GCA_024447675.2). Classification (NCBI taxonomy): domain Eukaryota; kingdom Metazoa; phylum Chordata; class Actinopteri; order Cichliformes; family Cichlidae; genus Pterophyllum; species Pterophyllum scalare. The sequence continues at coordinate 24,039 of JAMQGT020009459.1, read as the reverse complement.
GTGCGCATGCAGTACGCTCTTTTTGCCTTGTTTGAGCATGTGCATCTGCTAGTATCGGCATGTATGTGCGTGCATGCGGGTTTGTTGGTGTTGGAAAAGTGCGAGTGCTTCTTCATTACAGCACTTCCCCCAGTCCACAGGTTCACACTAATAAGTCCACTTTGACTCATGTGTTGTTGGAAGTTTAACCATTTTTCCCAAAAGGAGGATGAATTATAAACATTTCTTTTAATACTGCCCCCCCCCTCTCTTTTTGCTCTTCCACGACGAGGGGCCAAATCTCTTCAGCATTTCCAGCCCTGTGAGCTAATTTGACAGCTCACGGGGGTGACGCTGATTCCACTTCGCAGAGACAGGTACCCTAGGGCTAGCCAGCTGGATCGCAGCGGATGCTTACAGATTTGGCTTTAGCTTCATGCTGGGTGTCATCTGTCTCTTTGGTCTGGCGCGGGATAATTTTTGTGTGTGTGTGTTGTGTGTGTGTGTGTGTGTGTGTGTGTGTGTGTGTGTGTGTGTGTGTGTGTGTGTGTATGTGTGTGTGTGTGCATGTGTGTTCTGCCCTGACATCATGTGCCTGAGCAGTTTGTGCCTGGCAGGCCTTGTCTGTCCAGGTTGGCCATCAAACACAGCTAGCATGGCCCTAATCTGACGAGGCACTGCTCCAAACATGCCACAGCAGCCTGAGAAGTGTGTGTGTGTGTGTGTGTGTGTGTGTGTGTGTGTGTGTGTGTGTGTGTGTGTGTGTGTGTGTGTGTGTGTGTGTGTGTCTATGGTGTATGTGAGTATGAGTGCATGTTTGAGTTTGTGTGCATGTGTGCCTGACCCCAGGGCAGACCCCCATTTTTCTACTCTTTGCCTTTCTCCTGAGCCCTGTCCCACGTCCAATATCACCCAACGCACATACATATGCACACACTGACACACACATACACACACACACACACACACAACTGAAGAAAAACTTCAAAAACCATCAAGTGGAGCTGAGTCGATTCTTCCCCTAAACCTCACAGTCTAAACTCCTCCTCTGCTCAAGTTGTAGTGTGTGTTTGCATGTGTGTGTTATTCCAGTCATTGTATGTGTATGTGTATGTGTGTGTATGAAATGCCTCAGTTAGGAGAAGTAATTTGGGCCGTTTGGTCCAAACGGAGAGATATCGCTGTCCAGTGCTCCCTCCACCCTACATCTGTCACTTTGATTGTGGACACTTTGTGGGATGCTCTGCCTCAACAGGTTTGGAGCCTCCCTCAGCCTGTTGCCCTTACTCGACCTCTTCACTGCCTCTTGGAAAAAGAGGCGATCCCTACCCGTGCTAGGACGGGAGAGGACAGGGGGACAGCCCCCCATGGGAGAAATGACAGTGCAGTTCCCGTTAATCTCTGGGACGAGTCCCGAAACGGCAGCAGGAGCCTGCTGCAAATGCTAATCGCGGCCGACACACTGGTCGCCCCCTATATACACACACACTTCCAGTCCCTGAATGCTTGAGTGCCAATCTGCAGCTGGAAGGAAAGGGGGCAGGCATTGCAAGATGTGTCTGACAACGTTTTGTTCTGTTTTGCTGCAAAAGAGAAAAAAATCTTTTCCTTCCCTGAAAAGCGCAGAATGATGACTACATATGCTGATTTTCAGCCTGTGAGCCATGTACTGCCACTGTGTGGGACAGTGTGACAGCAGGGCAGTGTCACACTGCACACTGACTTGTGACTTGTAAGTGCGACTGCATACATGTCCTAAGTGTGTTTATTTGGTTCTTTACCTTCCTGCTGCACTCCAGTCTTCATTTTTGTCACTGCACCGCACCGACTCTCCCACGTCTTCTCAATGGTGGACAGCCCTGAAGCAGGCAGTGGGACAAGAGATTGGTGGCGCCTGGACAGCTGACCCTCTTCCCGTCCAGGAACCGAGAGGGAAAGCGACATTAAATCGAAATAGGAACTGGTTACAGAAAGAGAAAAAGGGAGAAGCACATAGGTGGGCTGCTGGGCAGCAGGTCCTCTCCTATAACCCTCATCCACCCCCATCTTCATTCCAGCCTAGAGGCCTTAGCATCCAGTGAGTAACACTCCCCCTCCTTCCTTTCCCTCCTCCCCTTCCCATCAACTGCACCCCCACCTGTTCAAGACTGCGGTGCAGTCAGTGGCGTAGAGCGTGTTGTGAACACAAAGCAGCGGCCCTGCGGCCCTCCGCCTGGACCTCGGTGTCAAGACCCAACCAAGCTAAGAGAGAGAGAGAGAAAGAGAAAACATGAGAAGGAGAGAGAACGGAGAGCGGCTAAATGCAGGATAATTATACCCAGTGGGTAATGTGAGCACCGTTGTTACAGGGGCAGTGCGGTTGGTCCGGGAAGGAGAGAGACACAGAGGCAAGAGCGTCACCAGAGCGAGCTCGCAGGGCCAGTGGGCATGTTTGGTAAACCACGCTCACAGACGTCCCACTGCACTGCTGGAGCACCGTTGGTGGAAGTGCTGCAGGAGATCATCTGGATACTGTGGTGAGCGTGCATTCAGAGGAGGCGAAACACCGCCGTTCCGGCCCTGCTTACTCCACACAAATATCATGCGAAAGTGTAAGAAAATGCACTGCGGCCCATGTGACAGAAAAAAAAACACGAGTATACAAATACAAATGTTCTGGTAACTCCTGATGAAAATGTATATAAATTCTTCAATTTAGTGCTATTTATATTCACACTAATGACCATATTAAAGAAACACAGTAAAATATAATACCTATACCTAAACCCACTACATATATATATATATATATATATATATATATATATATATATATATATATATATATATATATATATATATAGAGAGAGAGAGAGAGAGAGAGAGAGAGAGAGAGAGAGAGATTTTATGAAAATACTTACATGTAAAATAATGTTTGCTCTGCTCTCATTTTTATACTCCCTACAGTAGCATGAACTGTATTTTGGCATTTACTAATAAATAAAAATACATTAAATGTCTCAATTATGTTAAAATGTAATTACTAAATAATGACAACTACTTACATTTAACTCATGCCGAATTACCTGGAGTGCAGATTACTGAAATAGAGGTTGATGTAATTATTTTAAGTTTTACAAAACTGGAACTTTGAAAAGGGCCACTTTTTTTTTTAAAGTGACAATTTTGGAGAGTGTCCCAGAAAGGCTTTGTGCTCAGTGCAGGAGTGTCAAATAAAAAAGCAGAATCCAGTTAATAGACCTGCGAGACAGAAACGCAGGGAAACACGATCTGCTCTCGTGCAACGAACTCTCGCATGCGAACTGCAGCCCGACATTGCAGATAATGATGCAGGAGGACACATATTTCCTCGTTATGTTGATGTTGGCTTGGCTCTCCAAATTCTTTATTGTTGTAGCAGTCCCAGCTTTGGATAAGTTTTAGTTTGGGTGTGATGGGACATATTTCTTTCTCAGACTATGACAACAGCCTTATTTATGTGTCTTTAATAAACTAATGCTATATGTAGAAATGCCCTCCAAACCCCAACATGCAAAACCTGCATTACACATCAGAGCTTTTTTAATTTTGTTTTGCTTTGTTTTGTTTTTACTGACTCTAAACCTAAAATCATTATAATAATGAATGCAATTTAACCGGTTATGGTTGGTCTGTTTTTGGTATTTCTCTGTCAGATGCTTGACGTATTAGGTGATGTTTTAATTGAAGCAAAAAAAAATTATATAATAAAATCAGAAATATAGCCTCTCCACCATTTGCAGAGCTGATCTTAATGTTTTTAATTTCAGCCTGCAGAGTCATGAATAAATAAACAACAGGATGCACATTCCTGTCAGAGAGGCCTTTGCTGGTTCTGACATGTTTTCTTGTCACAGATCCCCTCGGCTTTCCCCACAAACCTGAGGCGTCGGCGAAGGACTTGTTTTTATCCCTCAGCTATTGATCAATCATTTAATCTCTTTAATAGGCCCAAATCAAAACTAATGGTGCATGTAATGAGTGTTTAACTAAACAATGTGGACAGAGCCGGGACTTAAGTGGTGTCTTAATGTTTTTTCTCTTAACTGAGCATGACAGCCTAAGTGAATTTGGGGCTCACGAGCAAACTTTTGACAAGTAATATGCTGCATTTGCCCCCAAACAATACCCCCCTCTCACTTCTGATGGAATTACTTTGCTCTTGCCACAAGTACTGAGTTTATTAATACATTTATGCTCATATATTTGCATTTCATAAAGTGTAAAAAAGCATTTGCTTAGACGAGATAATTCAAGCACTGGTGCGTTTGCCAGCCCTGGATTTTAGTCTCATGCGAGAGATTTAGTGCCATCCTGTGGCGAGTGGTGAAAACAGTTTCTCTCAGGAACAGCAGTGACTACAAATTCTAACATTTAGTTGGTTCTTGATAGTTACTGCTCTCCCTGTTGAGATATATAGGTCAGCAAAATGGGATTGATTAGCCGTTTTGTGTGTTTTCTATTTATTTAAAGTAATATTTTCATTTGTGCATATTTTTATCATAATAGGAACTATAATCTTTCCCCAACAAATATATAGCAGTATAATAGAGATATCAAGAAGCACTATGGTTAAATGACAAATGCTTGTGAGTTTAAAGTCTAAAGTATATCATTATAAATATGAATATGTTGTTAACTAATTGTACTGGGTTCAGATATTCTGCAGGTTTTACAGAAGCTAAATCACAAAAGGTCGATGATAACAGCATCTACCCAAAGACCTAAACACAATTTAAGAAAGACAAAGCAAGGGCCCAAATGCAAATAGGAGGTAAAGGGATTTTCCACAACCTGGCAACCACAAATTTGTTATCAACTTTTTTAATGTTTTTACATTTGTTATTATTTTGTAGATTATAGCTATATTTATTGTTTTGGGTGGGGAAAAAAAGTAATTTATCAGTAAAAGTATAAAACTTTAACGTCAGTATTTTGATTGACATAAAATCTTTTGTAATTTATTAATATATTTTCACATAATTTCTGTCTTTATCGATGCTAATAACCCTGGCTTTGGTCGGTGCGTAACTAAAGTAGGGAGAGCTGCAGCCGCTTTGCACCAGCACAGAGTAACACTGACATCTGCTGCCCTCCATAAGGCACAACAGACACAACACAACACTCCCTCACACACAAGCCGGAGCCATTCATGCGAGCCTGCAGAGGAAACAGTGAACAGCACTTCAGTTTAGGTTCATGTATATACCTAAAGAAAACAAAAAAGAAAAGACAAACCATGTGTTAGGAAGTCACAGTAAGCTGAGTATGTATGTAAAACACACCTTTATAGATTGTGAACACCCCTCAGCCCCTTGGTTCAGTCCAAAGCCTCGCACCCGGAAGTAGTATTTGTATTTTGAGTCATGTGATAGGTATTAGCACTTTGCATCGTTATCGGAAAGCTTTTGCTAATAACTAATAGTTTAGTTATGTTGAATATCGCTCTTGTTGCTGAGACTAGCTAAAAAGTGGTTTAGCGTTTGGAGGAAATTAGTAGCTGGGTGAGCTGACCAGGAGCTCCAGAGGGGAGGAACAAAGCAAAGCAAAGGGACTCTAGCTCAAAGTTATGGACAAGATCGCTAAAGGTGAGCTCAACCCATGTCAGAAAATCAGGCTCGTTGCTTGCTCTTTAAAGCGCGTATCTGAACTTGTGTTTTAAAACACAGATTGCTGACTTGTGTTTGTTTGTTTCGTGTAAACTGGTTTCATTCTGAGCTGTGCTCCTCCTGCAGATGTGGGTGATATCCAGTCACGACTGCTGGACCACAGGCCCGTCATCAATGCAGAGATCCGCTACTTTGTCAGAGAGTTTGAGGTACAGATGAATACCGTGTGTGTGCAACATAAAGTCCTCTAAACCAGACCCCCGACATTTGTGAGGCGGCACAGAAAAGGGGGTTTACACCGTTTTAACACGTAAATGTAGGGATGGTCTGTCCGTGTCATGTGTCATTGATAACTGATGTCAGCTTTAGGCTTTCACTTCACACCTTCGTTGCTTATTATGAGTCCACATGAGTCATAGAGTATCCACGCTAATCATGTAGGTAGAGTAAAGGTGGGAATCATCAGACACACCCACGATATGATATTGTTGTGTTTTTTAACATTTTGTGCAGTGCAGAGTATTGCAGCAACATACATTGCAATTTATCACTTTTTTCAATGGCAAATTATGTCCTCAAAGATCAATTTTTGTATCTGTTTTATCCAATAAGATAAAGTTCTCTCACTTATTTTTTTGTTGCCAAATGAGTTCAAACACTGTCACTAAAACCTGCCATAAGTCTCTCCTCTAGTAGGAAGTTTGTCAAATAACTAATAACTAATAATTTTAGGTTTTCTTAATAAGTGAAAATGGTGCCGCTACTGCTTAGAGTGCAGACTGACTCGTTGTGCTGTCGTTTAGGAAAAACGGGGGTACAGGGAGAGACGTCTGCTGGAGAACATCAGTAAAAGTGTGCTGGAAACTAACGAGCAAATGCCGCCAGCAAATTCAGAGGACATGAACCAGCAGCTGTCTGACGTCATCAAACGGTGTAAGTTACCCCACCCGCAGCTACACTTTTATTTGCTAGTTCATGAATTAGTCTCTTAATTTACTCGTTTGTATTAATTTGACTGTAACATGGGACAAAACATCAGAGGCTTTCAGTTAGCATTACCAAAGTATGGACTGCATTCATAAAATGTGCCGTGTCCTCGTCTGTTCCATCCACGCTTGCTGTAAACTTATTACTGCTGAGATCTTGTGGTCTGTATGCAGCTTTTTAAGGTGTGGGTTGCAGCACAATACCTACAACTTGTTTGAAAGCACAATTTTTGTGACGAGTATAGACAGACAGATGTAGTGTAGCCCCAAAACATACCTCCTGTTAAAATACAAGTGGTTTTTTTGAGTCTTATCAAAAAGTACACTTTTTTATGTAATTTTTCAGACAAAAACTATGTTTCAATAGGTGTGTGGATATGATAAAGAATGAGTTTCTTTTTTTTATGCATCTGTCCCACAGTGGCAGCTGCTCATCACATGGCAGAGAGGGTCCAGCAGAGGGAGCTAGAGGCCCAACAGGTAAAAACTCAGGCCATTTATGACACTTTGAACTTTCCCTGCATATACAGAACAATGCATGATTCACTTTTTTAATAACTAATGAATTTTCTTGTGTTCTTTTCATTTCCTCGTGTCCTACCAGGGCACCCAGCTGAAGGCGAACATGGAGCAACTAAAAGAAGACTGGGCCGAGTTTCTAAAGGAGCAGCAGAGACTAAAGGAAGAGGTGGACGAAGAGCACGCGAGGGCTGTAGGACAGCTCAGCGCTAAATACAGCGAAAAGAAGAAGGAGTTGGCCAAGTTTACACTCTGATCAGCTGATAATAACGTGAGGATGGGAACGAACAAATGCACGCTCTGTGAACACGGTCAGTCTCGGACACCTGTTCTACACACGCTAAACAAAGCTACAGACTTTGCTTGATGAACTTGGTGGTTGGAAGCAACAGAGCACTACACTGAGCACGGTCCAAATCATGAAATGTGAAAAAAATAATAAAATAAAACAATCATTATTAATAATGTGTCATTTTCACAGGCCATCAAACTCACAATTTTCTGTCGTAAGCACATGGAATATGTACAGCGTTTTAAAAAAAAAAAACAAAAGGAAGAAAAGCCTGGACTACGTCGTTATTTAAACAAGCAATCGTTTGATTGTTCGTTGGCTGTGAAGGTTTCAGCATTTCAAGGTTTTTAATGGATGCCTGCCTGAAGGGTCCTGGTGATAAATTAACATCGTGTTGAAAGCAGCGTTGAGTTTGGCACAGCGGGGAGATATTCCAAGCACTTAAAGCGAGATCGTTAAGTGTTCGAGACGCCCTTCTGAGCAGGTGTGTTTGAAGAAGAAGCCATCCTCCACCCGCTCTGCTCCGTTTGGAACGTGTGACCTCTGACTTTAGCTGCAAGTCAACAAACTTTCACGGTAAAAGGTTTTTGCTGGAAGCGATACGGGTGCTGCTGATGTTGCGTGTTTGTTTGTTTGTTTCTCTTCCCACCTCAAATCATATATTCTTGTCTTGAGACAGGAAAAGTCTAAATCAAAGCTGGAATCTCTCCATGTATGGTTGGTATGCTTCGTGTGTAGAGTTCCCAACAAGTGCAAGTTTCAGCGCACAATAACGGAAAAGTTGAGTTATTAACTTGAAAAGAACTAAAATATTGTGTTGGTTTTGACTGTGATGCAGGGCTTTAACTGAAGTGTTTTCTAGCACAGTGGCATACTTCTGGACAGGTTAATGGATGGGTGGGTGCACTTGGCACATTCTTGGCATGTCTGAGACCAGAGTTCATCTCAAACACCGTAGCAGGAGAAATATTTAACAAAACCTCCCCTCAAACATCTGCACTCCCTTAAACTGCACATACACTGGATGTCTGCATAATCTCATGATCATCTGAAGCATGTTTGGGTTTCTGGAAGAAAAATTTTAAAAACTGTTTGATCGTCTTTCACAGAAGCTACAACTTTTTTCAGGTAGCCCAGCACTGAGCTGTCCCCACTGCTCTTATGCAAGGACCCTCTCTGTGTTTTCTGCCTGTGTCTGCGCAAGTAAGAGCAGGTCACAGAGGGCACAGACATGCCAGCAGATGTTTAAGCGAAAGGCCAACGCCGCTTTGTTCTGTGCATGGCTGCATGCATACGGATTCCTTCCCTGTGCCCTGATGACTGCAGCTGTCTGACGCAGAGACAGCCCATCATCAGCTGACAAGGACTGACAGTATGGAAACATGGCTGACCCTCTGCCAGCAAGCCACCCTTTCATCTGCCCTTGCAAATTTCTTTTTTTTTCACTGAAATGAAAGAAAAGGAGAGTGTGTCCTCTCAATAAGCAGAGAGTCATGAGCTTACAGGCTCAGCGTTTACACCTGTTGTAACTGAATTTTGACAATGTCATATAATGACAAGTTAAAAAAATAAACAAAAACTGCATAATGTTGTGAACTGATCGGGATGTAGGAACAGGTTACACCTCTGTGAAAGCCTTATTGGCCTTGCAGTGACATTCTTTGGGCTTCATTGGATAAAGCCAGGCCTGGGGTGACTCCTGATGGTTACCATTTTTTGCTGCTAGAGTTCATCATGCTCTCCTGGCTATGCTCTTTTTACTAATATATGATATAGTAATGAAAATTGAACCCCTGCACCCCATGAGCCTGGAGCATAAATGGGGGGGCTCATCTGGGTTTTGAACTTGACACTCGACACAAGAATCATAGCACTAGTTAAAAACAGTTGTTCTGCCAGGATTTAAACCCAAATAACAGGTGCTTGTGTAGATTTAGGGTCACAAGTTTGACCGTTGAGTTCTTGTATTGCAAGACTCGTTCTTTGTTGGTTCAAACTCACACGCCCAGAGCATAGCTGCCTGCTAACGAGGCTGAGACAGTGTGGGAAAAGCTGCAAGGTGAATGTACAGTAACTTTCCACAGTCCCTTCCTGGTTGCATTAAAAGGCTGTCGCTGTCAATAAAAACATGCTCGTTGCCAAAAGAAATTGACTTTAAGCAGTCTGGGATTTAGATCAGCAGCTGTTTGCGAATAAAGGTTTGCAATAACACCAGGCTTTGACATTCATGGGAATTTTTGGTTCTTAGTCAAAGTGCAGCCAGAAACCTCAGCACCTGTCCAAGTAATGGTTTTGTCGCTGCTATTGTTTAATGAACAATCAGCGTACCAGCTACTTCTAATTCGTGCTCAGGGTTAAAGGAAACAGCATTCTTAGATGATTTTTACATGGAGAAGATCTGTGACAAACAGCATTGGGCTGCTAAGTATCACATCCGCGTAGGTTGCCGGGACAGAGAGGTTCTGCACAGACGAGGGCAAGCGATCCAGTAAGATGATGCCAAGTGCAGAAACTGGCCGGGCACCAGCTAAAATCTCCCGTTACCATCCTCCGTCTGCTGCCTCTGGATCGTTGCTGGTTTGTTTTTCGTCTCCTGTGTCTATCTGAAAGCAGTGCGTTCTTCCTGTTTTGAAGGGAGAGAAGTGCTCTCTGGACATGGTGCTGCTGTGGCCCTTGCCAACATAAATGGTCGCAGAAACAGCAGCACCCAGATGGAGCTCCTCTGGGCAAGGGACGGAGAAAAGGGTGTGCTGCTTAATGCAATCTGATCCTGTGTCTGAAAAAGAGCTTTCCACATCCGCTGGAACATAACACAATGTTTCACAGGGATGACACGCTCAGATAACACAGAGATTTACCAAGAAAGGACTGAGCATGTCCAAGAATCAGTTTTCAGGGTGTCACCGTGTTTATCGAGCAACCATTTTAATCAGCGCACAATGCCAGTGGAGAGTAATTTTGTAATATCTGAGAAGTATCAAATGTAATCATCGCTACACTTCATGTGCACTGCCCTGACATGATGCTGTTACATCTAAGGAGCAGACCTTAGTGAGTATTCAAAGTGCTTTTACGCTACACATTTATATTCTATACCTTAAACACTTTTTATCTATCATACACACACACACATACCAATGGATGCTCTGGCAGCAATTTGGGATTCAGTATGTTTCCCAATGACCACCTGCCCTACCTCTGGAGCCACAGCTGCCCACAGTGAACTGCACTGTCCTTGGTTTGCATTTGACCAGGAACCTTTGCTGTATGTTGTCCTGCACCGGTTCACATCATTTCCCGTCATATCTTCACTGCCAGCTGTTCAATTAAAAATATTATTGTGAAAAACACATCATTCAGAGATTGGTTTGTGCTATTCCCATAGACTGTATATTAAAGATGGCCTTCGCCACCATAATGTCACCTGTTGGTTTGTGAAGTCCCGTTGGATCTGACGGAGTTCGCTGCACAGTAACGTGAAGTCAGCTTGTCACTGATAATGGAGGCCCACCCTGAAGCACACCCTCCTTCATGGTCTGCGTAACTGAAATTGGGATATAAGTTTACAAAATGTACATCATCTTATATTAAATATGACTTAAACCTAAATTCATCAGGAAAATGTTTACTGAAGACATAAATAAAGTCAGCAGTAGGGTCATCCCCCCACGGGGTATTCATTCAGAACCCATTCCATACAGGTGTAGTTCTATTTGCTGTAATTACTGTATATGTGTTTTTAATTAATAATATCAATCTTTATGGCAGAATTAATTGTAAAATTTCTTTTTTTTAAATGTAAATTCTGATGCAAATGACGTGATAAAAACTGAAATGTCTACATGGATTTGTAATTCATATAGACATTATGTTTCATCCACATCATATAAATCAGGTTAGAAGCTTATGTGCCCGTTGTATCATGTTCTGTATTTCCTTGCAGAAATGAATATATGTACACGACTTTAGGGACCTGATTTCAACTCAAAAGGCTGACTTAGTCCTTGGTACTAAAGTATTTTCTTTCTGAGTTGACCTGATCAGCTTTCATTTTATTTGACTGATGAGAAAAAACAGGTCTGACATGAGCACAATATTTTGTGTTGGAACAATAGAAAGTGGCGAGGGAGGTTGCCCTTGCTTTCACAACAGCTTATGAGAATTTTTTAGACTCTGCAGGCTCATTTTCTTCCCTTTGTGCTACATGAACGGGCCCCTGTTATTCAGTCAGTAAGGGGTGCAAAATGAAAATGCCAATGAACAAAAGCGCTGCGCTTCCAAGTTAATATCCTAACATAACAACGCTCCAGGGAGTCGGTGATGGGTCTTGGGTGGATGGTAATTTAGGTGATAATATGAATTCTTTGGCAGTAGCATACCTTCACCCAGTGGATCGCTAAATAATAGCGAGAGAGCTCTCAGAGCTGCTCCATGAAATTGATATTTCTCTGAGGGGACTTTGCTGAGCATGCTGGATAGTCTCAGGCCCTGGCAGTTCTAGAAAATGAGCACCGGGTGACATAAAAAAGCAATAATCGAAAGAAAGGGTTTGAGAATTAAATGCCTCACCTTTCAATAAAAATGCCAGTCCTCCTTATTAGCAAGCACTGATATGCTCCCCGGAGAAGGCCAACACCGCATTATGTCGGTACAGGGAACAAAATCACACGTTCTTACAGGTGGCCTTATACCTGCTTTTTCTCTTTGTGAAAGAAACTCTCACCATGCCCGTTTTTTGAGAGCCTAAAGTCTAATTAGCTGAACTGAACATGATGTTTTGCATCTGTTCAGTTTCATCAGACAGCCATGCTAACACAGCAGCCTCGTGTTCCTGCCCAGTCCAAGAAACACAGATAAGACTCCAGGAACAACAAACACCTTCCTCAGTCAATCACTGGCCAAACAATAGCCAGAGATGGCGGGGAGAGGGCTGTCATCAAGCAGTGGCTACCAGCAGCAACAAAGGTTGTTGTCGTCTAGATTCCTGAACCTTTGAGGAATGTCTGACTTCACTGCCAACGACATACCATCTCAGTGGCTTTGACTGTTCCCTGTTTTCTGTACCAAGCAGGTATTTTCCTGATGTTATCTCTCTTTGACTACAGGGACAGACTGACGAACAGATTTAAAACGACTTTTAGGCCTGATCAGGCCAGCTCAGCATTACTCTTGAACTTGTAATTGGTTCAGTGAACAAATCATTAAACATGCATCAAGCAAACTGTATTAAAGATGGCTAAACATCATCCCTTTCTCCATCCACTATACCGGTAAGCAATGACAATGAGGCAGCATAAACAACACCAGGAACTTGGAGTTACATCTAAATGGAACTGAGCTGTTGAGCTGCTTCCATAGACGGTATGAAACATGGACATAGCTACCATGGGGTCAACCGATGCTTTCTGAAGTCCTGATTTGTAACCTCGAGACGAGTGTTTTCACTGCCATCGCCATCTTGGTTGCCAAAAAAAGAAAAAAGAGGAAGGTTATGACTGTGAAACCCCACATTCACTGACTAGCAGCCTGTGACTGACAACTCATTAGCCAATGGGCATTTGGTTTCATACCACAGATAGCAAGCTTTACGAAACAGACTTAGGCCCCGTTTGCATGTTTTCAAAAAGCGGCACATTTAGATGGAAACCCTTCAAAACGATCTCCGTTTACACGGAAACACTGAAAACAGTGTAGTTCCACAAGTTCCACAAGTTGGCGGTGTGGATATAGGAGTTGCAGCTGCACATGTGCCAGTAACCCTGTTTTCAAAAAGTAGCGTTTAGTTAATTTTTATTCATTGTGACACAAACTGTGCCTGAGCCCTTAAACTGAGCAGGAATTCTTTTTGCAGCCACAGCTGTTATCATCTGGTGGCCTTCAGATAGATTGGAGGTTTATTGGCACGTCTACATTGGCTTCATTTTTCCGACCTGGGAAAATCACATTTTAAGTATGTGGATAGAGACCAGCCACATGCATAGTCCACCCTATAAGTTACTTTTCATTTAAAGATCGCAAATAACTTTTTCAAACTATACTGTATATGACCATTTAACATTTGTACATTTGTACGTTTTCATTATCTCGTTCTCATTATGTCTTTCTCCTCCACCACTGCTCTCTCTCCTCCCTCATTTCCACCTCATCTACTTCCTCCTCACCTCAAGCCTCATCCCCTGAACTAAATTCAGGGCTCTAAAACAAGAAAATGTCCATAAACACACTTTTTTTATTCCTAATATTGGAATACAAAATCTAGACAACAACAACAGCTGTTTTTAAGCTAACATTATGGCAGCTAATGTCTAGCGGTGATATTTTACACACTGTACCTTTAAAGTAGTTCTGCACTGGTTTCACGTTTCAAACATTTCCATCTTTTAATTACAGTCTGTGGTACCAAATACTAATCCCACAAAAAAAACAAATAAAAAGATACTCTGAAATTTTTAGTTCTGGTGCCTCTCCAAAGACAGTTTTCATTTCTGGTTCATCACTTTCACATATAAACAAGTATTCTAATGTTAATATCAAAATATTGACTATAGCCACTTTTAAAAATCCAGTGAAGATCTAGTGGGCCCAAGCTGAAACGATTCTGTATCAGTCTGTTTACCTGACTCCATCACTGAACTGTTGCCAGTTCATTCCAGTCTAGACTTACATCTTTCCTCCTTGAAATGTTCCTGTTTTGACATTTTGAAATAAAGTATATGATTTAAATCTAACCGGCTGGTCATGAAAAAGCAATTTTCTCCTTTTCTCCTAGTCTTTGATTGGGAATTTATAACTTATTGTCTGGGTATCGATTTAAGGAAATAAGTTATGGAACAGAAAGGAGAACTGTAGGCAATATAAAAGATGATTCAAGGCCTCGGTGCAGTGGGTGGAGTTCTCTGCAATGATTGGCCTAACAGAAACACTAAAAATATACCAATAAAATAAAAACAACGGAAAAAATGTGTTGTTAGTCCCTTTAAGTGTTCAGTATACTGAATTCCTGACTTTGTGAGAACTCAAACCATGTCCCCGGGCTTTTCTGAAGAAGTATTTTAAGTTTCATTACTAATAGACCTACAGTAAAATATAACTGATATAGCTGTAAAAGTTTAAATAGTACATGAAATCAGAAACCTTTCTCTGTGAAGAGACACAACATGTGGTCTCCAGATTGCAACCACAGTTTTTGCTGATCAGCCAAACTGTACTGCCAGTGTACCATCAAACCGCTGGGAGAAGTGGAAGAAATCAGCTAGATGCTTCTTCCAGTGCCAGTATATCCTTAAAATGTTATGAAACCTGAATTTGGCTGGAAATGTCAGAGGAGCACTTCTTTCTTCCAGTATACACAAGGCTCTCAACTCCTTCAAAGCTCCCCAAGCAGAGAACATTTCTCAGCATCGGTTGTTCCTTCCATTGTCAGTTCGGTGAAACTCTACCCAAGAAAGAGGAATTTCTCTCTCCCGTTTTTAAACCAAGGCTTTTGCTCTCGCTAACTCGCAATGAGATCTCCAAGGAGCATCTAATATCCCACCTACCTCAGCCCCCAAAATCAATAAATCAATCAGTTTTTCTTTACAAACCCTGCGTGTGTGTTACCCATTCAGGAAATAGAGATTATCCACTGTGGATCGCAGCTTTAAAATCATCCTGACTGACAGAACAATGAGTGAGGCGGGAGACGGAGGAACAAGGTGCGTAGTTTTTTTTGTGTGTCTTGTGTGTGATTGGAGCAGCTCCAGCCCATCAGCCCCCATCTGTATGTGAGTTCAGCCTCTCATCCTGACTTTCTCCAGGGAGGCAAGGGCTCTTGGCAGAGGAATGCATGGGAGTGGGCTCCTGCAATAAAGGCAACTCTCTCTCTGGGCCCCCAGACAGCCCTGGGCTTTGCTTTTCATGGTTTCCCTCCCATTTCTCCAAGTGGGCTACCTTTTGGTGCTGCTTCTTCGTTTCAAAGCATAATGACTTTACCTTGAGGCTGGGAGAAAAAGAGAAGCAGGGAGCGCTAGAGCTGAAATTATGACTCATCTCCTGCATGCCCGTGTTAAACTCTGAGTGTCATGAAATCTTGTTATGGCTCAACATGGTGTTGTCCTTCATTCAGCAAATAAAGCAGATGCACACGTTTGGCCAGATATTATAAAAGCAGTCTGGATTTAGCAGTATTTGACTCGGAAACGGCAAGAGAGTAACCAGGAAGAAAGACACGAGTGAAGGAAAGTTTGGCTTTATGAAACATGCGTTCCCCTGTAAAGTGCAGACCGTTACCTTAAATGGGTAGTTAGCCATTTAGAGGTGTATAAAAAAAATGCTTCCTTGCAAAGGACCAAGAAGTCACTGGGTGAAATAAGTGAAATAAGTATTTGATCCCATGTGGCGATCAAATACTTATTTCAGAAGCAATCAGATCTAAACTCCTTATGTGTACAAAGCACACCTTTCCACAGATTAAATTTCTTCTGTTCCAACCTCTCCACCACCATGGACAAGACCAAAGAGATGTCAAACTATCTCAGAGACAGGATTCATCAATCACCTCAGATCTGGAGCTCCATGCAAGATCTTGCTTCATGGAGGGAGGATGATCATGAGAAAGGTGGTGGATCAGCCCAAAACTACACAGGAGGAGCTTGTTAATGATCTGAAAGCAGTTGGGGCCACAGTCACCAAGAACATCATTAGTAGCACACTAGTGGGGAATTCAGAAAAATTGTCATAAGTTTTTTCAATTTGGCATGGTCAAAGGTATGGATATAAAGTATTCAAAAACTACTGCATACAAGCTGAGGTGGACCCCTGGTGGTCACTCAGTAATGACCACAGAAATGGATTTCTTGTACCAAAAAACCAAGGAAAAGTGGTATCATATAAGGTTCTACTGGTAACAGGAGCTGAGATATTTTCTTTTTCTAATGGCAGCCATATTGGATTTTTTGCATACCGGCCAGCAGGTGGCCACCTCAACTTGCGTGCGGTGGTTTTTGAAAGTCTTTTGTCCATACCTTTGACAGTGCCAAAATGAAAAAACTTTGCACAAAGTGCAACATTCTTATCAATTGTTCTGAATTCCATCCTCGCTAATGGACTGAAAATTTGCAGCACCCACAATGTCCCCCTGCTCAAGAAGTCACATGTGCCGGCCAGTTTTAAGTTTGCCAGCAAACATCTAAACGATTCACAGAAGGCTTGGGAGAAAATGCTGTGGTCAGATGAAACCAAAATCGAACTCTTTGGCAGCAATTTGACCCGCTGTGTTTCGAGGAAGAGAAACGCTCAGTGTGACCAAAAGAACACCATCCCCACTGTCAAGCATAGGGGTGGAAACATGATGCTTTGGGGCTGTTTTTCCTGCTAAGGGTACAGGACGACTTCAACACACTAATGGACCAGTGGATGGGGCTGTGTACTGTATAATCTTAGACAAAAACCTCCTTCCTTCAGCGAGAACACTGAAGATGGGCCATGGATGGGTCTTCCAGTATGACAATGACCCAAAACATACCACCAAGGCAACAAAGGAGTTGCTAAATAAGCCCAGACCTCAATCCTATAGAAATGTGGAGGGAGCTGAAGCTTCGAGTTGCCAAGCTGCAGCCAAGAAATCTAAAGGATTCAGACAGTTTCTGCCAAAATCCCTCCTGAGATGTGTACAAACCTGGGGACCAACCACAAGAAATGCCTTACCAATATGCTTTGCCAGCAAGGGTTTCTCCACCAAGTACTAAGTCATTTTTTTCTTGGAGATCAAATACTTTTTATTTATTTAACTTTTATTTTACCAGGAAAATCCCATTGGGATTTAAGCTCTTTTACAAGGGAGCCCTGGCCAAGACAAGCAGGGTTTCACTCAGTGACTGCAAATCAATGTAATTTTTTTCTGGATTTTTGGTAGATATTCTGTCTCTCTCCATTAAAATAAAACAACCATAATAATTAGAGACTGTTTATTTCTTTGTAATTGAGCAAACCTCACAAATTCAGCAGGGGGTGAAATCACTATTTCCCCCATTGTATGTGGTTGTTTAGAGTTGCTGGTAAGTTTAAGTTAAGCATAGACTACTGACCGCTGCCTGTAGCTTCATTTTTAATTGGCGATCATTTATCTGAATTTCAGGAGCAGGTCCACACCTCATACACTCCCCTTCCAGTATATTGTATCATTGGGTCTTTACCTTACAATATCAAGCTCCTTGAGGCGACTGTTTGTTGTGATTTGGTGCTATATAAATAAAACTGAATTGAATACATATATATATATTTGCCCTCCTGCACTACAAGTTGTTTGTTCTCACTGTCATGCCCCCATACCCTCATTAGCACATGGGGATCTGTCCGGCCTGGGAGCCACTGCCAGTCCCCTCCGAGGCCTTCCTCAAACCGCAGCCTCAATTCATGCTTACACCATCTACCATTATCTATGAGAAATGAGAAGTATCTATCTTCTCAGAAAAAATGCAACCTTTTTCATAAAACTCTACTTCTTTTAAAGGTGAGGCAACAGTTTTACACCAACCACTTGGTGGTAGCTCTGCTTACTGAATCTGAAAAATGTCACTGTTAGCAACTATTTAACCTCTCTCTTCTTTCAATGATCCACTGAATCCATTCATTTGAAGATGTACTCACTGCTCTGCACCCAGTAGTGTCAATGATGTCTAGCAGTTTAGAGAGAGAAAAAGTAAAGGTAAAAGAGCAACATTTAAAGTAGGAGAAAGGCCCTTCAACAGAGACAAGGAAAATGAGTGCAACAGCATTAGTAAGAAAAACTGAGACTGGCAGAGAGAGGGAGGAACAAAGGGGAAGAAGGAGGAAGACAAAGAAAAGATGGAAGGGAAACTCACCAAGAAGGGAAGACTGGTCCTTGGCTTGTAGATCAAAGTGGGAAGGGAGCAGGAGCTCCAAGCCGGTCCTCCCAGCACCTGCTGCTTCACTACAGCCAAGTCAAACACATTATTCCAACAGTCACAGTGCTTGATGGCTTCTGTGGAGAGACCTTTACCCGGTCCAGGACTACCTCTGCAGACTCACCGAGGTGCACGCTGCTCTGATAGACACACAGAAATACGCCAAGGCTTCCTAAAACCCATTCATACTCGCTGCGTACACAGGGTGACACATCCAGGAGAGCGCACATACACAGACACAACTTTCCTACCTGTGATTCGTCCAGTCCTTTTATTGCACGTTTGCTTGAATTATGGACAAATCCGCTCACCTGTCAGAATCATAACTTGCTTAACATTCCCATGAAATAAGCACGCATATAGTCCCACATTTACAGTAAAACATCATCACCCAGTCCAGCCATTGTGACCCCGTCTTCCCACTCTAACTCAGCACTCTATTAAGGTGACCGAGGTTATACCTGGACCTGAGTCAATACTGAGCAGAGAACAAATCATCTTTAGAAAAACAGTAAACATCTGTTTTGTGACTTGGCCACCTCTCGCTGCCAATGACAGCCTGACCTCAAAGGCTGGGCCCCTTTTACATTTTCCATGAGAGCAAGCAGGAGTGCAAGTAAGTGGGTGACAGCATCTGTAATATTTTTTTCTTTTTTCAAAAGTGGGGAAAAATAAAAACGAACCTTGATGCAATGAAGGAGAGTACTTGAGAGCTCTTAAAGTGGATCCAAAGAGAATAAAACCACAGACAGTCTTCATATACAGCTTTTGCTGTGGCAAAGTGCAAGCTCCCTAGTTATTGATGACATTTATGGCTCGTCTCATATGAAATATTGTCTACTGAAGTATCACTTCAGAGCCCTGCTTTCCCTGTGACTTCAAGCCTTCCTGGCAGCTGCTTGATTTGCAAGTTGTCATCGATACCTGCATGCACCATATATGTAACAGCATCCTCTTTTCTTTTCTTAGAACCAAATCATATGTCATTCTCATCCGATCCTTAAAAGGAAGTCCTATTTTCTGTTTCAAAGGCTTGATCCAACCACAAAGCACATATGGAGCTCGTAGTAATTCAGTGTCTTGCTCAAGGACACTTTAAAAGTTTGTAAATGCTTCAAGAATGTCTGTTTTATTATTTATGCAAAAATATTATTTTTGCTGATGAGAATAGTGATTATTGAACCTAAAACTTCTCCACACATACACGTAATTTATTTTGGGGGGAAAAAAATTTAAAACACCAACCAAAAATGTTTCTGGAAGCACCGGTGGTTGTACTGACTGACTGACTGATGTCTCTGATGTCCAGAAATCCAGATCCTCTTTTCTCCTCTTCTCTCATATTACTTGCTCTTTTCTATTTCACTTTTTCTCTGCTCCACCTCAACCCCCTCACTCCTTGGTCAGTATATCCTGATGGCTTTACCAGAAGGAAGTGGGCTTTTACAGAAAGGCTGTGAACCAAGAAGTGTCAGTTAAAGGCAGCCTCCTGGTCGAGCTTGGGCCTGTCACCACCTGCGATGTCTCACCTCATGTGACGGGTATAAATATTCATCAAAGTGCAGAGCTGTGTAAGTTCTTTCATCAGCTGAGGCACCTTTTTGATCCATAAGAGAAAAAAGTGACAGTCCAAACAACAACTTTATTGTGATCAGTCTGGGCACAATTAGTGTTTGCTTACTATGCAGAAAATCAAGCTTTTACATAGTGTAGAAAATGTGTCGAAGGAAAGCTGCAAGTTTCATGGCTGAAAGTCACTGGCTCCAAGAGTGAGTCTGTCCCCATAGACTCCCATGCTAAAAAGCCAGGTACAAAAACAGGCTTAGGCTCAATTGAATTCCTCCCTTTATGACTGCGTAGTGACAGAGCATTTATGATGTTTGTTATTTTGAAGCATTTTTAATTACAAAATCTGACAAATAATGGGGCTGCTGTTCACGTAACTCTGTGTGTCTGTGCAGTGCAGCCATACAGAGATTCACCTTGCAAAGCTAGCCAGCTAGAGTTACCTGACAACTTAGCGCACCATCCTTTCTCTAATGTTGTTAAAGTTCATGAACAGAAGACTACAAAAGGAGCACAAGTCCTGACACATGTTCACGTTGTCCTCCATGCATCCACCGAGGTGTGAGCGTGGATGTTAATGCTGAGGTGTAGATTTACGCACAGTACTGTATGCATGTGTATGTGAATGGGTGAATGAGACCAGTCCATTTACACGTCACTTACAACCTTAAAGTGGTGGGTCAACTCACTGACATAGCAACATTGCTGTTACTTACATAAATGTAAACTTCATGTGGCCAGTTTTGTGCAGATTCAGTTTCATGATGGTTAAAAAGTCCTGTTGTTCATAAAGCTGCTTGACATAAAAAAAAAAAAAAAACTTAGCAAAGATATTTCAGCAGTAATTTTTTTTTTTGGCTCTTTCTTTGTTTTGTTTTATGATCATTTGTTTCGTGTGAAAACAGCAGTGATTTCCAGTCAGTATCCAACCTGTGCTTCTGTGTGGAGTTTCCAGAAGTGAGAAAACAGCCCTGTAAGGTCACAGGCAAATGATAGTATTTCCATGCTGCAGATTCCTCCTGAGACCTGGCACAGCTTTAGTCATCTGCCTGGATCCAGCAGAGAGCAGCAGAACATAAAAACACTTTGGATACAGGGGGAGTCGTCATGGCAATCTGCAACCACCAAAGCCTCTCAACCTCTTTCTTTCTTTCTTTCTTTCTTTCTTTCTTTCTTTCACCCTTGTCTCTTATGTCCTCCTCACCCCTTTTTCAGCCGCTCAGATGAAGAGTCGAGGTGCTTTCTGATTTCCATACTTTAATCTTTGTTTTTTTTTCTGGAAGTGTTCCAATCATGTGGGAGAGCCCTTTTCCAACTGTTTTCTTTTCCAGCACAGGTGCGTGCAGCAGTGGTTTAAGTATAAGCTGCCTGCAAATGACATTGGTTCCCCTCTGTTGGTCACATCCTGTGTCCCGGATATGATACAGCCATGAGTCTCGGTGTTCCTAATGGAAATACTTCTGGCTTTGGATTGCACTGTGTTCAGTAGCGGGAAGACAATGCTTAAAGTATTTTTACAGAAAGACTGAGTAAGGTAATTCCCACATGTTTACGTGACAGAATTAGATTTGGTCAGAAATAGACTCTGAGATGTTCCAGAAAGTCTTCTTAAAGGCTTTCTCAGTGTTTCCCTTGGTAGCAGTGAAAAGCAGACCCCAGTTTGGAGTTAGACACAGTTTGTCGAAGACAAATTTCTAATCAGCCAATCACATGAAAAAATAAGAGAGAATGAAAATATCCCATGAGGAGCAGTTTGTTGGGTGAAAATGCTCTGATGTTAGAGGTCAGAGGGGAATGGTCAGACTGCTTTGTGCTGATATAAAGGCAACAGCAACTCAAATGAGTTCACCGTACGTAAATAGCCTCCACAGTCATCAGATCTCAATCCAACAGAGCACCTTTGGGATGTGATGGAGCAAAAGATTCACATGTGTGATGCTGACGTGTCAACATGGACCAAAATCTCTGAGGAATGTTTCCAGCTCCTTCTTGAATCTATGGCATGACGAATTAAGGCAGTTCTGAAGGCAAAAGGGGGTCCAACCCAGTACCAGCAAGGTGCAGCAAATTAAGTGGCTGGTGGGTCTATGTACTATTATTAGAGATCATGGTCAGTTTGGTGGTTGCAATTCCTATGATTTATCACGTATACATTTCTTCATGTAATCTTTTATGTTAAATGGCAGGTATTATGAGAACACAAAAATGCCACACTGAAATGCACTTGT
Source organism: Pterophyllum scalare (assembly GCA_024447675.2). Taxonomy (NCBI): domain Eukaryota; kingdom Metazoa; phylum Chordata; class Actinopteri; order Cichliformes; family Cichlidae; genus Pterophyllum; species Pterophyllum scalare. The sequence continues at coordinate 1,938 of JAMQGT020009459.1, read as the reverse complement.
GCAGGATTTAAATTTTGTTGTACAGCTTCCACAATCTTCTCAAAAGGCAATACTTTACAACTATTTAAAACATTTTAGGAAACAATATAATTTACTTTTACAAACAAGTCCAAGATAAAGACTAAGATCATTACAGGAACAGAATTTGGTGTCCTCTCTTCTCAGGCCTGTGCCCGACCAGCCTGTATATATAAAAAAAGGATTTTCCTCCAGTGAAGTTCTTCTTTCAGAGCAGATCTCAACCCCCTGCCTCTGAGTTATTTCTCACTCAGTGAACTTAGAGGCCTGGCACAATATGTAACTGTGGCCTAGACTATTTTAAGTTCACACATACAGCTTCACCCTGTTTACCACCTGCTGACTCTCCCACTCTCAGCCACCAACTTCAGGCAAATTAAGAAAATAAACAGTGTCCTTGGATCCCCAGAGCCTATTCATCTTTCTTTTTCCCATTACACCATGCTATAGCTGGCCTGGCAAGGTGCCTAGCTATCAACAATGGGTAACCAGTGGACACCCACAAGTATGCAGCCTCCACTACAGCAGGATAAATGTAAAATATGTCGGGGCTAATTTGGTCATATTTACCACAGCTATATGACATGTTGAGATTAAGTAGTGATGTGTGGTTGCAGACTTGCCATGGTAACAATAGAGCCCCTTTGGGAGAGTCCGACCTGTGTGTAGAGGTTATTTATCATGTGCAAAAGTCAAGGAAAATAACCTCATAGCTCAATTTTTTACTTTAAATTAACCATAAAGACATTTGTGTTTCACTGAGTGAGCAGGAGCTGGGACGTAAAAGAGCCGCAAGAGCTGTGGGTCACTAGTGGGTGTCAAGGCCATATTTTGATATAAGAGCTCAAATAAACTTTAGTGGGTGGGAGTTCTCATTCTGCCAACACCTTTGTGTGAGCACAGCAGACTAAATCAGAGCAGGAATATGATCAGAGCAGGAATAAGACCACTAACAGAAACCCTTTGATGTGACATGAAAGAGTTCAAGAAGGCAGCTCTCTGTGTGCATTGAATCAGTAGCATGTAAGGCTGCTGAGCTTTTTCTTCTTCATCATTTTTTTAAGAAACAGTTTGACATTTTGTGTAATATACTTATTTGCTCTTATGCCTGTTGTCACTCCCAGGGTTTCACTGCTGTTGGGGTATCAGTGATGCACCTTGGCGTTTGCTAACCCCGCAGTTTTGCTACCTAAACTTAACCAAACAGCAAGCGAAAAGCACACAAAGCACCTAAACAGTAACAAACTGTGGCCTTGATGCAGTTTATCACCCTGGATCTTGCCTTATATTACTGCCAACTGGTGCTTTATAAAGGGTGCAATCAAAAAGTTTTGCCTGTAAAAAAGATAACAGCATGCATTTCATTTGGCTCCTACCCCCTTCAAGGTTGTGTTGTCCTTGTGTGGCAAAAACACTGCTCCCAGTGCTCGTGCCACATTTCAATCACTGCCTATAGATACAGTGTGATAGGAGGCTAGAGAAATCAAAGATAGTTTCAGTGTAAGAGCATCCAACTCAGCAACGGAGTCCATTACAAGAATGTGGCTTCTCCTTTCAATGGATGTACTCCCTGTGGACAGAATAATCATGTGTGTGTTATTGTGTGTTTAAAAACTGTAAGTTCAAGTGTTGTCTTGGGAAGTACAGGAAACTCTCCAGCCACTGGCTGCTTTCAAAGCACTTTACACACACACACACACACACACACACACACACATATATATATATATATATATATATATATATATATGTATAGTATATGTGATAGTGTGTGTGTGTGTGTGTATATAAATATATATATATATTCAATGAGGGAACAGTTTACCCTGCCCAGAATAGTGTTAGAGGCCCACCCTGGAGCCAGGCCTGGGGAGGGAGCTCAGAAGGGAGAGCGTCTGGTGCCCAGTTGGGCACAGGCTG